>NW_004624814.1:8997641-9036901 GCF_000247695.1 Heterocephalus glaber | reverse complement strand
GGTGCAGATTTCCAATGATGAATGTCATTATATTGTATACCTAAAATGTATCAATAAAATTTATTAAAAATTTTTTTAAAAAGCTAATTCCTCTTTTCCCAGTGTTCTCTATTAAGACGTCTTATGTGCTCTACCTGTATTGGGTAACATCACTCCAAAGACTTCTGTCCTTGTGAAATAAGTAGCCATGGTAGAGGGCCCCAAACAGCTCCAACTAACATTTCTGTTATGAAAATTCAATCCACTGTTTAAATTCAGATTCTGATCTTGTCTTTTCCATGTGTATGCTTGTGTGTTACAGGAAAAAAGTGCCAGCTCAAATGTAAGACTTAAAACTAATAAAGAGATTCCTGGATTAGTTCATCAACCCAGAGCAAAGTAAGTTCTAGTTTCTATTTTCCTTATGTTGTTTTTAAAACTAAAAGTGTTTTCAGAATAAGTGCCATTTTGCCTACCAGGTAAGCAAGACTTATTATAAAGCTTTAGCAACTGAGACAGTGTGGCCCCAAAGAGAATAGAGAGTCCCAAAACATCCACAGTACACATCAAAGCTGACGGCTGCACACCCGTTAGAAGGAAAGGGGGAGAAATATCTTTCTGATTGTGAGATAGGGAAGGCTTTTGAGCAAGACACAAAAAAAATGCAAATCTTAAGGAAAGTCATTAATGAAAATCCCTACACTAAAATTAAGAACTTCTGTTTATCAAAATATATTGTCAGACAGTAAAAAGCCACAAAATGGAGGAAGACTACATCCATAGGTTTCCAGAATATACAAAGTAATTCTACAAATGAATAAGCAAAGGCAGAGAACCCATAGAATAATAAGCTAAAGACAGGAACAACCATTTGACTGAATTGGAAACATGAATGGCTGTTAAATATGAAAAAAATGCCATTTATACTCCCAAATTGGCAAAAACTTAAAAGTCTGACAATACAACAAAGGTTGACCAGATATGGATCGATATTCTTAACTCTTGCTTGTAGGAGTGTAAACTGATACGATTACATTGGAAAACAATTTACACACTCTTGTAAAATTGAACCTAGGCATACTTTACCCTGCAATACCAATCCCAGGTGAATATGCTTAAGAAACTCTTTGTGACATTTGTGCCAGAAGACATATTTTGAGCTCATTTA
Organism: Heterocephalus glaber; assembly: GCF_000247695.1. The sequence continues at coordinate 9,035,754 of NW_004624814.1, read as the reverse complement.
CTTTGCATATCAAATGAAAGAATCTCATAAATACAAAGTTGAAGGGCCAAGGATTTAGTTCAGTGGCGCCGTGCCTGCTTCGCAAGCACAAGGTCCTGAGTTTGATCCCCAGTACCAAAAATAAATACATACATACATACATACATACATACATACATACATACAAAGTTGAGGCAGTGAAGTAAGTAGCACTATGGCCTATGTATGACTTTATTCATATAAAGTTCAAAAACAGACAGAACTAAGCAATATAGTGTATAATAAAACAATAAGGAGAAGCAAAGAAGTGAAAAGGCATTAAATTCAAAACAGTTTAGTATAAGTTTCTGTCCGACAGCTTACCAGACTGTGGAACCAGAGCTTTGTTTCTCAATGTAGATGCTAATTATATGGGAGTTCCTTTCATTATCATTCAAAAATGTACAAATAATATATGTTTTCTATGTGTTATGTACTTCATAATTTAAAATTTTAATGATTTTTAAAGAAAAAAATCCTTTTTGAAAAACAGATTACATTACATAAGGATGTATAGAGTGCCTAGTACATTTCCTCAATGGAGCAAGTACTTGAAAATATGTGGATTACCAACAAATAACCATCCATAAATGGTTAAATAGTGAATGCATTTTTTAAAAGTTAAAGTGAATCGGGAGTAGATTTCTAGATTGTTCTAGAACTGGTTCTGCATTGGCAATATAATGTACTTTGAAACCATGCCACTTTTTTTGTTTGTGTTTTGTTTTTTGAGACAAGGTCTCACTGTGTAGTCCAAGCTGGCCTCAAACTCATGGCAATCCTCCTGCGTCAGCCTCCCAAATGCTGAGGTCACAGGCGTGCGCCACCATGCCCGGCACACTTTGCAACCATGAAATCAACCTCCCCTTTCTTAAAAGAGGCTCTGTTAGCCAGACATGGTGGTGTATATCTGTAATCCCAACACACTGGGATGACGAGACAGGAGGATTGCAAGTGTGAATCCCACTTGGGCAACTTGGGAAAATCCTGTGTTAAAATTAAAAGGGCTTGTGCTTGCTTCAGCAGCACATATACTAAAATTAAAAGGGCTAGGCCTGCTGTGCAAGCACAGGGACCCGAGTTCAATCCCCAGTACCAAAAAATAATAAATAAATAAATAAATAAATAGGGCTAGGAATGTAGTCAGTATGAAGGCTGCTCAATACCACCAAACAAAAAAAGACTCTTTTTTGAGAGGCCATCTGTATTGTGGTGTTATACCTAAATTTAAACATTCCTGATGATACCAGTGACACAGGTACATCTGAAAGCCCAAAATAAAGTTGACTATTACATGTATGTAAGAACTCCATAAATCAAGACCATAAGCAGAAGTTGTATTATCTATGGGCCTTCTTAGAAAGGTTCTTAAAAACAACCTAGTTCATAATCATTTTAACTGGCTCAATGTCTGTGGATCGTGGCTACGATGGCCCCCGTGCCGGTGCCGGTGCCACAGCAGTCAGGATGCCTCCAGGGATAGGGAAGGGCCCAGTGACTTAACTTGTACTTGAAAAAAGCTGAACACCTTAAAATCGACTTATGGTTTACAATGTCAGTGTAATGATACGACAAATTATTTCCCCCTCAGGTCAGTGTTAACAATGATGATAATTAAGGAATAACTGTGTTCAGGCCAAGGTTACCAGGAACCTACTGGGTAATTGAATTTCATGTTTGTAAGCATAAGAGAGGTAAGGATTTACCTCAGTCCTCTCAAAGTTTCCAGCTGGGCTTGAGAATTAAATTTTTATAAAACGAATTAGTGGGAGAAAAAGCATAGAGATTTTTACATGTACATGGAATCCCTCCATCAGAAAATAAAGATCAAAAAAAAAAAAAGCAGCAAAAACTAAACACTTAATATACTAGGTTGAACAAAGAAAGGCAATTGTAGAAGAATGGTTGAAATATAAGAGGTGATCATTGGTAATAGTTACTTTAACAAGGTCTGTACAGAATTCTCTTGGCTTTGGCTCCCCATCTCCAGAGGTAAGAATATTTCTTTTCTCCTGGTATAAAGAGGGCATCTTTCATGTGAGAACTTTATCTCCTGATTTCAGGAAGAAAAAGGGAGGTCAGAGTGCCCCTCGCCTGCTGTTTTTCAAGTGCCTTTGGCTCAAAATAATCAATGTGCCAAAGTGGCATGTTTTGGGTAAAGTTTTAGGGAATTAGAACCTTACCTTCTCATCTTTTTTTTTAATGACATACTACTTTTAAAATATATTTTTATTAGTGCCTATTAATTTTATAACTATTGGGTTTGAATGTGGTATTTTCATGCATGCATACATATAATTTTGATCACACCCATCCTCCCATTACTCTCCTTTATATCCCCTCCCCCTTAGTCCCTTCCTCTTGTCTAGTAATATTCTTCGTCCTACTTTCAATCATCTTTTTTAGACTTGTAACTTGGATTTTTATTATTTAGAATTTTTTTATATTATTCAAGTCAGTAAAAATGAAAGTCATGTATCTTTTAATTCTGAAGCCCATTTTGCCCACCATTCCTTAATTTGGTTCCTTTGCATTAAGATTCCTTAGTGCTGTCATCCCTGGTCCCGTGACGCTGAGAGGAAGAGCCTGTGATGGTACAGGGTGAGGTCACAGAGCTCTGCAGCGCTAACTGGAGTCCCAAGAAGTGCAAAGTTGAGTTTTTAGTTATTAAAAAGAAATAGGAATTACTGAGACTGGTGAACTGTATTCATTAAATCAGGTACCAACACATAAATCTTTGTAAAAGACTTTTAGGTCTAATGAATCTTAGCACCAACTATTCATACTATATAAATTTAAGTCATAAACAGTTTAATAGTCCTTTACTGTAGCTTGTGGGAAGATGGGGAAGCCCGTAAGCTTTTCCTCCTCTCCTCTTTCCCACTCACAATCAGCAGTTGTGCCCTGGAAAGAATCTGAAAACCAAGTTGTTGCCCTGAGACTGGTCTTCACCATGCATTTTGTACTCTTAAGGTAAATACTTACATTAATGCCGCTCTGATAGATGTCCTGATGGAAAGAGGGAGTCTGTGTTTATCCAAGCATGAATCAGTGAATATAGGATAATTTGTTTCTGTTCTTCCTTCTGGAATGAACCTATGGAGACCAGCAGAGTAAGCCTTGTGCGTTCAGATCACGCCATTCCTGAGATGATACACAGAGAACTAGGATGCAGCGTCTACCAGTCTCACAGGGACAGAAGCATTTATCTGAAAGAGCTTGTCGGCCGCACACGGCTTTGATAATAACAAGTCGGCTTCCATTCAGTCAATCTTGTCTAACAGAGTGAGTGTACTGTATTTCAGCGTAGCAAGAGAGTGAATCAGCCTGGTGTGTGACTCTCGTTGGTCACTTACCAACTGAGGGAAAGGCAGACCGGCATATCCTGATGCTCTTAGACGTAGAGAAAGTAAGCAGCATTTCCATATCAATGGGTCAACACAAAACTAAAACCACTGAGGTTTTTGTGCTTGTATAAAGTGAGGCCTACATTCTGAGGTCATGGCTTTCACATTCCATCTCCAGCTCCTGATTCAGACTCATGAGTCTCCACAAAATGCATTGTGATTCAGACATCTCTCCCTGTCCCTCTACTGTGCAGAGGCATGAGTGCTAACGAGACATTTCTGTCTTCATATTGTGACCATTAAATAAAGGAGCAAATGGAAGTTGGTAACAAGCATAGACTGTGAGTGATGGAAGGGACCTCAGAGACCATTTCACTGACTAGATGGAGAATCTGAGGCTCCACACCTCACCCGTGCTAATGTGCTAACTTTGTGAGGGCCTATGAATCATATGAAGATAGCACTTTGTCACTTATTTAACAAGTATTTCTTGCCTTCCTACTATGTGCAAGGCCATATATGCTGAGAATACCAACCAGAAAGTTTCTACCATGAACACAAAGACCTGAAAGTGCCATTTTTGTGAAACCTTGGAATTTCCTAGGGAAACTACATATATACACGATCTACATCTATCTAGTTATCTATAACAAGATACTGTACCTGTATTTTTCTAGGTGCAGTGGTGCACATCAGCCATCCTAGCTACTTGGGGAGGTTGAAGCAGGAGGACTACAAATTCAAAGCTATCCTGGGAAACTTAGTGAAACCCTGTCTCAAAATAAAATGAAAAAGGCTAGGGATGTACCTCAGAGGTACAGTGCTTGGCTAACATGTGCAAGGCCCTGGATTCACTCCCCAGGATCATATCTGAATGCCTTTCCTATCTGGGACCTACAGCTGTCCAGCAACCTCATCCCTTGAGAGCTTGGCTAAAAACAGAAAAGATGCCCAAGGAGAACCTGGGCAGCCAACATAGAGGCCAGAGGTTGATGTTCTGACTCATAGGGAAGCCCCTGGCTCCTCTCAGACCCTGTTACATGAACTTCAGACACAGCAGACAAACCTGGCTGTGCATTTCCAAGCATGGAACAGAAGCAGCAGCTGAGAGGGAAGCTGGAGGAGGATGGACACCACTCTGACAAGAAGAGATGTGAGAAGAACCTCTCAGCAGGCTGAGCACTGGGTTCCAGACCATTTTGCTAACAGGGAGCCCACTCCACTCATGTGAGTGTCTCTGGGTAGCTCCACATTGCAGAGTGTTACAATCTGAGAACAAGGGAATGGATCCTAGTCAGTAAGTGAAAATTAAGGAATGTTTGTAGCAGATCCTCTATTAAAAGCGTATGTAGGGCCAGGGATTTAGCTCAGTGCTTCCGCCACCTGCTTCACAAGCACAAGGTCCTGAGTTCGTTCCCTGGTACCAAAAAAAAAGAAAGCATATGTAATTTAGAAAGGTTTGCATCCAAATAAAAGCTGTTTAGCAAGTTAAACTATGAGAAATCAAAAAACTCCGTACACAAAATGTCTTTTCTGCCCAGGATTCTACAGAGAGACTGTTTAATGTATCCTCATCCTAGATTCTGCTTTTCCTCTCAAACCTGCATAAGAAACACACCCTTTCCCAATAGAACATTACCTTATTTGAACTGATATGTAAAGGATGGCAAAATTAAATGATGTGTGAAAGTAATCTGTAAACTGTGAAATGATTAACCGTGTCAGATATTTGCATTGTTTTTCTTTTATAACAAAGCTGATGTCCTGTGCTCACAGGTTTTAAATCTTGGTTTAAAATCAAGGGAGAATATCCTCTGAGCCCTGTCTTCCAGGGGAGGCTTGAAGGGTTTGGGGTCACTTGTGCCGCTTCATATGGCCCCTAATGTGTGTGGCATTGTGCTAAGGGGCACATTGGGTGAGCTTCTCCCCACACTTAACTTGAAGGGAAGAAACTATTCTAGCACTTCCTCTGCACCCCTACACCAGACCCTACAACCAATAAGCACTAGTAGGAACAGAAAGAAATGGAGTGTGTGTGTCTCTTACCCAGCATCCTTAATCTTCTTGGGACACCCACAAGTCTGCTCAAGAGAAACAAAGGACATGATACCACTGAGGCCCATGCTGCCTACCTCCTTCTGTGATTTTTCTCTTCTCACCTTGTCTTCTCATGTTTTGTCCCCACCAACCATGTCAAAATCTTCCTGAGCAAGCTGTTAAAGGGCATAGGAAAAGCAAACACATAGGGAAAGTGCCACTCATACATGTCCTCTGAGTAGTCCGCACATTTCAGTGGAATTTCAGTCACACAAAGGTACATTTGCTGTCACCAGTGTAGAAAGTTACCAGGGACAATGTCAGGCAATCACTGTGTTCTCAGCTTGTTTGTCTCCATTCCACACCTATACATCAGCTGGATATCACGCTGATGCTGACAACCTCTATAAAAATCATATTTCAATATAACCAGGATAAATTTTCTTTTTATACTACACACAGTTGTATACCATGTACTGCTTTCCCTTGCTCTATTTCTTTTTAAATTACGAATGTATTATGAAAAAAATTGGCACTTACCTCCTAGTTAACATTACCATAAATAACATCTGTACATTGAAAGAAAATTGTATTCCTTAAGTCATAGGCACTAGTAGACTAGTGTGAAATGCACTCACGGGATTACTGTAATGACACAGATCTCTAATATAATCTTAAAGTGTATTTCAGTGGAAAAATCTATAATAAATGCCCCAGAGTTTAAGGGTCACTATGTTTCATTTGAGGGGCTAGGGTTGAGGAAGTATTGAAATATATACTTAAATGCTCTTTGTTTTTCAGCATGCACATTTCTGAAAGCCAACAAGAATTCTTCAGAATGCTGGATGAAAAAATTGAAAAGGTAAGAAGTAAAAAAGCCGACTACATGTTTCAAGGAAAATATACTAATATATTGCTTTATAAATTAGGATAACAATACTCTTATGTTTGTGTTATAAGGCTTTTTGTAAGGGATTAGGTAGAGTTAAAACAAAAAAGAATAAGTATGAAAAAGTTTGATATGTGATAGAGCACCCCAGGATTTCAGGCTGTCCTCATTTATTAAAATTGTCAAGTCTGATAGAGACTAATAAACAGCCTTTTCTTAGATGGAGCATTCTTATCCATGTATATTATTTTGCACCTAATGTGGTGCCTTTACCTCAAACTACAAGGAGGCCTTTACTTCCTACAAAAACCTATCATGAGTCCACTATATACCTGACACTGCTCTGAATTCTTTACAAACATCTTACACCTATTTTAATTAATACCTAGCAGTGTGTCTCTGTAGAATAACTATTCATGGGTACCACAGATAACACAGACTCTTGTTCACAGACTCATGAGTCTAATGCAACAATCCCACCTTACCCAGTTTCCCTCCTCACAGTTTCAGTTACCCACAGTCCATCGAGGTCCAAAAATATTAAATGGAAAATTCCAGAAACATTCGCTTTTATTACAGCATATTGTTATAACTCTTCTATTTTATCATTAGTTATTGTTAATCTCTTACTGTGCCTAATTTATAAATTATGTTTTATGATAAGTATTATATACCTATTTGCAACCATGCACCCTGTAATGATGGTTTGGTCAATGACCGAGTAACTGTGGTCACGTAAAATTATAATGGATTTGAAATATCTATCATCAGTGATTCTGTAGGTGTTCTAACGTTGTAGTGTAACACATTAGTTAGGTGTTTGCAGTGATGCTGGTGTAAACAAACCTACTGCACCTTCAGTCACATGAAAGTGTAGGACTTCAATTAAGTACAGTACATAATACTTGATCATGGTAGTAAATAACCATGTTATTTGTTGTTTTCAAGTGTACTCCTTCTACTTACAACAAAAAATTACCTGTAAGACAATATGTTACATATGCCAGTGTGCCTCTGCCAGTGGCAGCCTCATACATCTCAGGTTTATCAGATCTCTTGATTGCATCAAGAGGCCACATTAAATGATGACCCAGACTATGCAGGCCTGTGCAAGTATGCTGTAATAAGGTTTGCACAATGGCAGAATCGCCCGATGATGCATTTCTTAGAATGTGTCATTATTGTTAAGTGATACACACCTACATCGTAGGGAAAACATAGAGGGTTTGACACTGTCCTCGACTTCAGGAATGCCCCCGGGGATCTCAGGATGTATTCCCCAAGGATAAAAGGGACTACTATGTGGTCAGCTTGGAATTCCAGCCCAAGTATGCCTGACTCCAAAGCAGAGTCTCCAAGTTGCTTCTCTTAGTAATATGTGGATTTCAGCTGACAGTAAGTTTCAAAGTTGATCTGGGTAGAAATAGAATCCATAATTTTGATCTCAGAATGTCATATACTAATCAACTGAATGCAGAATGAAATATGGCAATAGTTAAGGGCTTACATACTTATAGAATTTAAATTCATCACTGCAGAGGAGTGGATTTGATGTTAAAGTTACAAATCTGAGTATTCTGATTTATGAGCTTTCTTTCTTTCTTTCTTTCTTTATTTATTTTGGCATCCGGGATCGAACTCGGGACCTTGCGCTTTTGAGGCAGACGCCACAACCACTGAGCTAAATCCCTGGCCCTAAATCCCCTGAGCTTTATTTTAAAGAAGAGTAAAACCCCACATTCAGAACATATTGCACCATGGTTAAGGCATCAGGGGCCAATTTTATAATCTTCCAGTTTTAATTTTTATTTCTTTTAAAATTTTTGTGGCCCTTTTATCAGAACATTTCTTCATGAATTTCTTAGTTTTGAATTCTTAAAGATAATGAAAGAAGTCTTACATTTGTCAGTATTTCAGCTGCAGACTCCACTGTGAGGTAGACCCCTGAAAGGATAATTATATAATCTTCTGGCCCATTAAAAGACCAGCAAATATCACCAATTTGGAAAATAGAGGAAGATGATGAATTAAAATTGTATTTTAAGCTACAGTGTTCCCTGGATATACATAAATATTTAAGACTGTAATAACTTTTTATTTTCCATGAAATTTGGCTATGGATGACTTTTTTTAGATTGAAAGCTTCAACTAGGAGCAATTACCAAGTTTCACATCTCCGTTCAAAAGCTGTTCACCTTGCTGATGACATTTTGTTTTAGTAAAAAGAAGCCTAAAAAGAAACATTTTGCCTACCGCGATGATAAAGATCTTTCTGTTTTCTGTTTGTACCCCACCCCGCTAGCTTTGGGGGAGGGTTCCATTTAGTTTATTGGTACATTTTAGGTATACAGTACAGTTACATTCATCATTGGGATCTTGTACCTTTACATGATGTATCTTGGTTCTTATTTTTTCCCCATTCCCCTGCCCACCCTTCACCCCCTCCACCCTTCCCTATTTACAAAGACTTTGTTTCCATGTTTTTCCTTTTCTCATATTTTGGCAATAAAAAGATCTGTTTGGTAGTTAGAGGTAGACTGGGAAAATCGAAGCCTAAATTTAAGTTATTTTTGAAACATTTACAGACTCTGACAAGGCATTTAAGATGATCTTATCTCTTTCCAACATGTTTCCATAATTGAAATTCAAACTCATTTTACTCAAAACTTAAGTTCATTGCTTCCAGCTGAAATCTGGTTTCCCTTTTTCCTTTGCCTTCACAATCCAGAGTATCATAGGCATAGCACAATGAAAACAAAGTGTATAACTTGATTGTTTATCAGATGGAAGCTTCACTGCACAAAGGAGCACTTGTAGATTCAACATAAACAATATTCCCCCTATTGAATACATACCTACAAGGGTGTGTGTGTGTGTGTGTGTGTGTGTGTGTGTGTGTGTGTGTGTGTTGAGGTTCTGGGGATTGAACCCAGTGCCTTATTCATGGTGCATGCTGGACAAGCACTCTACCACTGAGCTATAACTCCAGAACATAGTCATTTATATATCTGACATGCCCCGCTTGATTTCTACAGGGACTTTTCTGTCCTCTCTAAGCTCTGCTTTTTTATTTATTTTTTTCTAGTTTTTTTTTTTTTTGTTTTTTCTCTTACCTATAGTTCATCCCTCTGAACATTTTTGAATATGCTATCTTATGTATCATTTAAGCATTAAGTCTCCAGAAATTACTGCTTCTTAATATATTGGTTTATTATAATCTTTGTCATACTTTATATAGTCACAATTGAAAGCTGGATTCTTCCAAAGTGTTTTTCTGGGCTTTGACCATTGCTAATATTTCTTTAGCCAGGGTTAGCATGAGGACAACTATAAATGCAGCTCAAATCTATTCTTTAAGTTTTATAGAGTTGATTTTAAAAAGAGATTAAACTCAACTACAGCTTCATGCTGAGAGGTCTTGAGTTTCAAGATTTCATCTCTCCCAAAAAATATACAGGAATTCCTTTTTTTCACCCTTAAAACTGTTGAGAGACAACTCTGTGGTGATGTAAAACTGCCCTTCCTGACTCTTGCCCAGTGAGTTTATTAAGTGTGTGTGAGGCATGGCTTGAATTTGCCTTCCAGCTCTCCCCTCTGAACACCAAACAAAAATTTCTACCCTGTGTCCCTCAAAATAGATGTGAAAGCTTCAATAATAGTAAACTGAAACTGGGACATTTTGGCTTTATATTTATAGTAAAACTTACACTTACTCTGCACCACTCTAGAGTTCATCACAGTGCAGAGCTGCAATTTACCTTTGCACCAGAGTTGGACAAATGGTTTTCTAAGGAGTTCACAGTGACCTTCCAGAAAAGGCGATTTTTAAAAACTAAGACCTGGGGTTGTAGCTCAGTGGTAGAGCACTTACCTACCATGTGCAAGGCCCTGGGTTTAGTCCTCAAGCCTGTAATCCCAGCTACTTTGGAGGCTGTGGCAGGAGGATCACAAGTTTAAAGCCAGCTTGGGCAACTCAGTGAGACCCTGTCAAAAAAAGAAAAGAGGTGGGGTTGTTGCTTAATGATAAGTGTCTTGAGTTTGATCCTGTGTCGGGGAGCAGCAGTGGGGACCAACTGAGCACTTACTGAGTACCAGGCATTATGCAAGTTTCTCAAGAAACAAAAATACGTAAGAAATATGAGGGCCAGGGATTTAGCTCAGCAGTTTCTCTGCCTGGTGCGCAAACACAAGGACCTGAGTTCGATCCCCGGTGCCAAAAAAAAAAAAGAAATATGAAATACAAAATTAATGGAAAATAGTTCTTTGCTGTGGCAAATTCTGTTTAAACTGTAGCTATTCTACTAGTGGAAGAGTCCGTCATCCGTCACTACCACCAGCCTTTGCCTCAACCCCTCTTTTCCCTTGAGACTCAGATTTTCCTCTACTAACACAGGTAAACGAGTGTCAAGTGTTGAGACTTCATATCCATTCACAAAGTAGTTGAGGCACCTCCAGGGCACCAGGTGCCATTTCACTGTATTGGCGTGGAGGAGGCATCTGGAGGTGATCAAGGCAGAGGTGCACTCAGAATTCTGTTTTTCCTTTTGGAAACTGAAAATACTATGAATGAATGGGAACCACCACATTCATTTTTTGCTGATATTTAACTCTTATGCTTTGGAATCTGTAGTTATTATTATGCCTGACAAGCCACAAGAGACTCCTAGAATTTTATTGGAAGTGTTGGTGTTTTCCTAAATTTGCAGTTTTAGGAAAACAACCATTTGCTTCAGAGCAACATAGTGATTTTTTTAACTCCAGCCTTTCCCTGTATCTAGAGATGAAAGCAAGTATCTAGCTTAAAAGTCCATGAAGGCATTTCTGAGTATAGTACTAAGTATAAGTAGCTTCAAAATTTAAGGTATGTTCTCCATTTTGTACATTTCCACTTACTTGTAAGAAGCAGAAAAGATAAAGAAAAAAACCTTTTTAAGAATCTTCAGTAATAGTGTCTTCTATAGGCAAAAACAGGGGTTTACATTTTCCTTTATGAGGATGTGAGAACCCAAGAGATGACCAAGGAATGTTGTACTCTTTCAGAGAAGACCCCAGATAATAAATAAAGTATGTCTTACTACAGTGCTTTGATTTAAAGAGGATTAAGAAACTGAATACAAACCCATTCTCCTTTCTTTCTCACTTCCCTTTCTTCTCCTTAAAAAAATACTTCATCCTACATATTTTAGTATAATTTTGAGAAGTTGACTTTGTTGATTGGAATTAGTTAATGTGGTGTTTTAAGGAAGTGCCTCAGAAAGACCAGTGTATGAATTCTAAATCAGCTGACTTTAAAATAATATCTGTAGACCTCTACATCTACTGAGCAATCATCTATACTTGGAAAATACTTGGGTTCCTAAAGTGACCTGATTCCTCTGGCCCCAGAATTAAGCTCAGTGATGAGAATGAGCATAGTAAGTCTACATGTTTAAATTTAGATCACGGACTCTTTCTCTTAACAGCACACTAGGCCAATCTCTCCCCGTCCTGAGGCAGTGCGCCTGCGATCTGGTGTGTGCTTTTCAGCTGGGGAAGAGAGTGACTTTCATGGAGTTTTGAACTGTATTGTTGGGCTCTGTGTATGGACCACTCCTGTAGAGAGTTCAACTTCAGGGTTGCTGTAGAACCCAATACAATGTTTGCCACATGAGGCCGATGTACCGGGTTTTCTTTCTGGCAGCATGTTTGACTTCTTCGATACCTGCTAGGGATGAGGAAAACTGGGACTGTTGTCTTTGCTCCTCGAGACTGTTGCATTGCCTGGCCCATGTGTGCATAGGAAGTCATGGCACGGGTATTTTGGAAGTGGGCTTGGCTGCCATTATTATTTCATGAAGCAAACTTCTGGCTCCATGGTGAGCATTATTATGACCTTGCTTTTGCAAACACCCAACCCCTTCTAACTAAAGTTTAATCACAAAGGGCAAGGATGTGACTCAGTCTTGGTGTTTTTATCCCTACTGCATAGCTTTATGCAGATGACTTCTTAATCATCATGATGATGACCCTGGTATAGGAAAACTGACAAAATGTGAGTGTGCTCTAGACCCTAAGAATCCTAGTATTCCCCTCCAGCTAGTAGGAATCAGAAATACAGTCAAGGAGAATGAATCAGGCCCCAAGCCTGAAAGAAATGTAACCCTCTTAGCCCCTGCTCACTTTCTTTTTTCTGGAGGGCTTTGTTTTCAGAGAATTCTTCAAGTTCTATCGGCCCGGCTCTCTAGGGATCAGTAAGAAGAGAAGAGTTCAGATTCTTGAACAATATAGTCATGAATGCAAATAAAAGCCATGCCACTGCTATAAGGGAGGCATGGTGGCAATGGCATGAATTCACAGTGCAGAGAAGTCAGTGTTATTTTGCCCTTGGCAAGGGAAGGTAGCCCAAGATACCACTCAGATCAGCAGAGCAGCAGGATGCTGGTGAGTCTCATTCCCTTGACTTGTTCCCCTTCCTCTTCTCCTTTCCCTTCTTTTTCTCCACCTATTTCCTTCTTCCCTTTGGCCTTTCCATTCTTTGGATTTGCCATCCATGAGTGTTGCTTCAGCCCTACAGAGAGCATTCTGGGATAGAGTGAGCACCAATCTTGACGTCTACTGCCGTATTATTTAAGAATATACAAAAGGACTGGAAGCATTAAACATATCCCTAGGAATAAGAATTGGATCTCACTTCTTTTCCCTCTAGAATCTAGCACAGGGCGTAAGAAATTTGTTGAATCAGTAAGATAAGACCACTGGTCCTCAAACAGAGGTAGAAGCATGCAAAGGACTGAGATATGCTTGGGAAAACCCCCACTGGAAGAGGGTAATAGGAGGTGTTTGTAACAGCTTGGAGCATTGTAGCAGTGTATAGCAGGTACGTCACCAGAAATTAGATCAACAGAGGTCCAGAGAAGGAGGCAGCCTGATGCAAGAGAAAGAACCTGTGCTTCCAACCTGGGCCGGATCCAGGGACTGGCTCCTGTCATAGTGGTGTGATCCCAGGCTAATTGTTTAAACTCTCTGATCCTCAGTTTGTTTACAAAAAAAAAAAAAAAATTGGGTAGTAACAGTAACTTGTCTGGGAAATTGAACATGATATACTTAGTCTCCTGCACAGTTTTGCTGTGTTATAGATGTTCTGTGATCAGTAGCTTTAATTTTGCTTGAAATTGCCTCTGTCCATATTATCCAAGTCATTTACACAGAAAGGACTGGCAGGTAGAGGCTAAGACTGAAACTAAAATGCAGAACTTAGCTCAGATCTTGCCTGAGCAAGTGCCTTCCTGTGGTAGAAATATCTCCTTATAGATAGAGTATCAGGATGAGCACACTGATCTGCCTCTTGTTCTGTGCTATAAGCCTGGTCAGGAGTTAGAGCCTTGTGAACATTTATAAAGCCATTAAATAACCTGTCCTGGCTTTTGAGCTGTGATTACAAGAATGAGTCATTGAGTCAGTGGCATGGGTACAGCTGAATCCCTACCTATAATTTTCCTGTTTAGAGACTTCATTCTTTTTTAATTTCTGTGGGTTTTTAAAAAACCTGCTTATTAGTGCCTATTTCAAAATGCTTATAATAATAGCAATAAAAAATGAGGAAAAGGTAACTCCAAAAAAAATCATAGAAATGGTGAAATTAGCTTCTTTGATTCCTTTAATAAACTTAACTTGAAGGTGCTCTCTGAACCCAGAAATGAACCAGGGCCAGAGGACGTGAAAATGAGGAATTAGGAAATAAGATTCTCACTTTTAGGGAGCTTCTACTCTAGAAGCATGACCTTCTGAGTTGAAAGGAACTTTAGAGAGTATCTCATCTGATTTACTTTCAACTTTTTCATCTCTCTAAGAGCAAAGAATGAGACATACCCATCTGTATCAGTCAGGAAGAAATTGTGAGGCATATTATGTTCTGCACAATTCTTGAAAATTTATTGTGAGGTCTCTTGTTATTTCTGAGATCTTTTATTCCTCTCTCTCTGTGAAATTCTAGTTCGTGAAGACAATCTGCTCCATCCCTACAGAAAAGCACTCCGGGATCTGACACTTCTGGACTGCCCTCACTTTAATTCAATGTTCTAAGTAGATCTACAGGAGGAGAACTAAAATGTTTTAAGCTCATATTTTCAAAGCTGAATGCTGGAGATTTGGAGCTGCATAATCATAATCTGGCTCCCTTCTGGGTTCTTAACAAATTGAAAACAAAGGAGCCAGGTGAGCATCCTGAGTTGGGATCCACCTTACTAATGAGCAAAGTCATTCCCAGACTCAGATCCAGGGCTAGTTTGGAATATATGTGCAGTACTTAAAACATCAAAAGGATTTGTTGTCAGAATATACTACATAAAGTACTATTAATGCAAACCAATAAAAACCATCTGTTAAACTTCAGGGAATATATCCTTGAAATGATCTTACTCATTTGCAGTAAAGCTTACTGCACATTTGGTATTCAATAGTAAAAACAAAGGTCAAAAACCAGAGCAATCTAAGTGTCCATTAAGCTAAGTGTCCTTCCATCAAGGAAGGAATAAAATAAATAAATAGAATTAAATAAATAAAATCCTCTATATTCCTATAGGACAATACTATGCAGGATTAAAAGAAATGAGCTAAGAAAAAAATATACAGAGAGAAAGGAGAGAGGACCCCTATTAGAGATTTCAAATCATATTAGTAAATGAATAGAGGAATATGCAGAAACAATTATGTGATACCATATAAATTAAAAATAAATAAATACTGTAGTACATCATTTATAGATATTGAACAAATTTATTAAACACCAGTTATTGACCAAGTACTGATAGATACACAACGTGCGCACATGTGCTTGCACATACACATGCATTAGTGTAGTATGTTCTTACATAATATATTTATAAATGGCAACTAAGGTCAAAAGAAGCTGATGAAAAGAGGAATATGTTTGTGACAAAATGTCAAGTGGAAAGAAAGCAGATCACACAGTGCTCACTGGCCTCGCTCATATCTTCCACTGCATCCCAGATGTGCAGTTGGGTGGAAGAAAACCTCCCGGAAACATTAACAGGAGGGCAGTGAGCCGTGCTCTAAGTCACCTGAACAGTCCTATTTAGATTTCATTTAAAATCATTCCTATTTCCAAGAGCTGTCAGTCTGGACACCAATGCCTGATCCCTATGAATAGCTGTTCTTGTTAGACAATTGGTAAAATGGGTGACAACTCTTAATTTAATCAGCTCTTCATAACCCAGGAGCTGAGCTGTCTCCACATATCAGTCAGTTCGGCTGGCACAGTCTCCCATGTGCTCTCTGTGCCTGCCTCAGCTGTCATCCCGCCAAAGTGTTCATTCCTAGGAAATATGATTGGGTTAATCAGGCCAATGAATGCCTCAGGATCCATAATGAAGTCCCATGAGGGCCAGGGATTTAGCTCAGTGGTTCTGCTGCCAACCTCACAAGCACCAGGTCCTGAGTTTGATCCCCAGTACAAAAAAAAAAGTGAGAAGTCCCATGGACCCTGCTTGTCTTCTCCTCTTGGGATGAATGCAGCTTGGCCACATTGGCTGTGCCCTAGAAGAGGAAGGGAGTCAAATGGAAGTGTTCTTCCCAACCCTAGACCCCGATACCCCTTCCTCACTGCCCTCCAGCCCTCTCTCCCTCCTATCTGGGCAGTCTGCTGCAGTCCTTCTGCAGGACCTCTGAGCAACAGATGCAACATGTGTTTCCTATTCTGAAGGCTTAGAAAAGGAGACATGAGCTCTGTGATCCAGCAAGCAGTGTCACTCCCCCTTGTGGGAAGAAAGAAAAGGGGCCAAATGAAAAAGGAGTCACTCACTTCTCCCTCTTTGGTGAGCCCAGTCCTTGGAACTGTAAAGGAGCAAACAGCATTCTCTATTTCCTCCACTGTTACTGGCTGGGTCAGTCACCAACCAGAGAGTCTCAGGGGCTCTGAGGGGAGGGACTAATATAGGCCTGCTGGGTTCCCTAATCCAGCAGGAAAGATAATCCTCATATATGTCTACTGACCATTCTCCATTAACTGTAAGGAAAGAAGGTGTTCTTTCCATGTTCAGTATAAATTCTAGGGTAAAAGCAGCTACTTCAGGACAAAGAGGTCTAAAGAGTTCGCCTGGAAGACACATCTCTGTCAAGGGGCAAATGACTAAAATCTCAGATTTGTCCAAAAGGAAATTTAGGGGCGATCCCTGAAGCCCCAGTCTACCCAGTGGGTTATCCCAGATTTCCTGGCTTTGAGGCAAGGGAGTGGTATTTGAATCTTACTCTTACTTTTTTTTTTCTTTTTTTGGTACCGGGGATCGAACTCGGGACCTTGCATTTGCGAGGCAGGCAGCGAAACCACTGAGCTAAATCCCCGGCCCTACATTTGAGAATATACTAATTAAGACATCTTTTTGAATGAAGTCCACCAAACAATCTTCCATGAAGAATTCTACATAAAATGGTAGATCAATTTATCATTATTTTAAAAAACGAATCACAACAGGGAAAATTTTTATAAGATAATGTTGTGGAAAAAAGCAAAATAAAAATTTATGCCTATCATGGGATTGAAACCATAGAAAAATGACATTCATATGGATAGATTCAAGTCAAACTTCAAAACTCTGGTTTATTGGAGAAATGGGGTTGTAGTTTTAAATTTAATTTTTATTTTGATTGTTTTGTGAAATACGAACGTTTGTATAAGGTGGCATTTTGTAGAATTCTTGCTCCATCTTGGGAGGAATACCTCTCAGGATACAAATTATCTCTGCTGTTTGATCTTTTAGGGAGGGATCAAAATCCTTCAGCAGTATTGGCTTCTGAATCCACAGATGGCAGTTCTGCTTTCTGGAACAGGCCAGGCTAACTACAACAACCAGGCCCTGTCTAGGCCATGAAGCCAGAATAGTTTTTACATGTTTAAATATTGGGAAACAAAAGATGTGAAAATAGGAAATTTAAATTTCAGTGTGCACAAATAAAGATAAAATTGAACAAATTATCCATGCTCATTTGATCACTTTTATCTACGGCTGCATCTATGTTTACAGCTAAGAGTGAGTTGCAACAAACCATACACAAACCCTAAAATATTCACTCTCTGGACTTTCCCAGAGGAAGTTTGCCAATCACTGCTCCAGGAAGTCATTTCAGTATGGCCTAGAATTTGTTGACATCCCGTGGTCTATATCCCTGCCCTCTTCATCCTCAGTCTTGCTGGTCTCCTTGTAGGGTGGCGCATCATTGAAATCAACCCAGTACCAATGTCAGATAAAGCTTGAGAAATATGTACTTAAAGCTTCCAAACCTTCTCCTTACTGTTGGTAGAGTAGAGATTCAGGTATAATAAACACTTCATGAGGGATTTAAAGCTGTTTAGTTAATACTTATTCTCTTGGAAATGAAGAGCCCAATACACTGGGACTGTTGTCCCTGCTGTCATTATCACGGTGATCATTCCTATATACGGTCAAAGAGACAGTGGAGCTGCCACACTCCGCTGCCCATTACCAACCAGACCTTTTTCCAGCTGAAATAATAGCATGTGAGTCTAATTAGAATAAAGCTCATTAGAGATGGAGACGCCCATTAATGCCTCGATTGATTTTTCTAATGAAGTAAGCTGGGGGAGGAGACTATCAGGGCAGCTAATTGTTTTTGCTTGCTTTTCTTTAGCATTTCATCAGCATTTAAAATTGTTATAAATTGTCATTGAAATGCAAAGGAAAATAGTACTGAAAAGCAGTCCACAGATGACAAGGCTGTGACACTTCAGCACTGGGGAATCAGCGGAAGGTGACTGCTCTCACCCTTGCAGGCCTAGGGATACCTGTCCTTCCATTCTTTGGGACTCCTCCTCATCGAATTTGTTCTGGATTCTGGCTTATGGTTCACAAGGTTCTGGAATGTGGTTATCCTGCCCATATATTCCAGTTCAGGAATGCCCAGATTCTCATGGAAACATGGGTTGTGTGCCTCTGGGTCATGCTACATGGAGGAACAAGTTGGGAACAAAGGTTTTAGGTGGGCAGAGAAGAGAGATGCCCACTAAATTTATGAACTGAAATTCAGATGGAGCAATTATGCTCTATTAATCAAGACATTCCTTATCACCCAGAAAGGAGTGAAACCCCACAGTACAGGGTGAAGGCTGCTGTGGATGGTTAATAGTCAAGAAACTGAGATTCACAGATCCCACACTTAAGAAGGGAAAGGAGTTAAGAGACAAGAAGTAGCAGAACAAAAATAATGCTGGGACCAGAACCTAACAGAGGTTCCCCATGTCACCCAGGCAGGTAAAGGAGAGGAGGATGCATTCTTCAGTTGGGTATTCAGTTAATCAACAAACAAGAGCCTACTTTATGACAGGTATAACAAGTCATTCCAGGCAGCAGCAAGCCTCTAAAACCAACTTCTATCACAAGATTTCATTACAAAACTTTTTTTTTTCTAAACATGAGAGTCTTGCCTGGAACATTTAGTTACCTGACTCTATTGCCATACCTAAAAAGTTCTTTAACTCAGAACTTTGTGGTAACAGCAAAAGATTGGTTCAGATGCCTGACCAAACATTACAGGAAGAGAGCAGGACATGACTCCACGTGTGGTTTACATGGGTATGACTTAAATGAAAAAAAGCGGGATTCTAGGATTCTAGAATCACTGCAGTCCTTCTTCATGCAGCCCTGCTCTCCCTCTCCTAAGTTCCAGCCTGTTCTTGAGATGGTAGCTGTGCCTCCGCTGATACTTTTACTCAAAACTTACTATCACCTAAATTGTTAAGAAGGTCTGCTTCTTCCAGTGTGACCTGCAGAATGCCAGCGACTTCCTTCTCTTATGAAAGTGCCAGGATGCTTCCTAAACAACACCACTCAGAAGGCTTGCTCCTGCCCCTCCCCAGCCCCACCTCCCTCATAACCCACGTGATGTGAGCCACACTAGGGTTCCATTGGACATCAAGAAGACAAAGATCCACAGGAATCTCTTCCTGCCCCCTCATGTAAGAAGAGGCAAATATTTTGGCCAAAATTACTATACAAGGTGGTAGTGTGGTAGAAGGACTACAGAGTAGGGAAAAACCCAATTATCCTTAGAGCATCTGTGGAAAATGTCACTTGAAGATACAATATGGAGATCCTAAAGACTAAGTAACCAAGTAGAGAAGGCTGGAGGGGGCGTGTGAGAGAAGAGAGCAATACATGTAAAAACACTATGGTGTACAAGAAGGACTTGCCTGTTTGGGATACAGTGGGTGCTTGATCCTGTTGAATTTTATTTGTTTGGTAAGCGAGAGTACATGAACCAGCCTTCAGTAACTGTCTTCTCTAGGACATCAGGTTGATTTTTCTCAGCCTAATAAAAATGTTGCAGTGTAAATAATTATACATATATATATTTAACAACTTTTTGGAGATATGATTTATGTACTATAAAATTTATCAATGTTGAGTTCAGTGGCACAGCACTGGTCTTGCGTGCACAAGGCCCTGAGTTCAATCCCCAGTACCACCACACCCCAAAAGTTAAAATTTATTCATGTTAAGTGTACATTTCCATCACCACAATAAGATCTCTCCTGCCTGCTTACAGTCAGTAACCATTCCCACCTCTGATCATGTATCATCTTCAGTTAATTTCTAGAATTGCTATAATAAAGGATATGAATCTTGATATGACTCTTAATACTCAGTTTATAGCTGATTGTTACATGCTTGAGTTGTGGCCTTCCTTAAGCTGAATGCGGACACATCCACAGAAAGATACTAAAGACTTCTGCAAATAGTTCCAGCATTCTGAGAGGCTGAGGCAGGAGTATTACAAAATCAAACCCACCCTGGGCAATTTAGTGAGACCTTGTCCCAAAATTTAAAGGGGGGTCAGCCTGGGGATGTAGTTCAGTGCAAAGGCCCTGGGTTCAGTCCCCATCAAAAAATAAACCTGAGTAGAAAAAGTACTTTAGGTACATTGGAGGAAGTTTCTTTATTTGAAATCACTATTTGAGTTGCACCTCTTTAAACTAGAAGAACTTAAAATTAGTATAATATTCTTCCCAGTGCTACTCCTAAATATCTCTAATGCTTAGCACTTCAACAAGTAAACAAAAATCCTTCCCTAGATCTTTGTAAATGTATGTTTCAAGTTGACATACTCTTTCACGTTCAAAGGAAAATAATAATACCAGTACGTAAAGAGGTCATGGGAGCTTTCCACAGAGTAGGACTTGATCAGAAAAGTTTCAGTAGCCAAGAGCTCCTTGGAGTTTTTTGAGTCTACACCAAGACATCCATGTGGTTCTTTCAAACAATTCCTTGTCAGCATTCTTAGGACTTTCCATTCTTGCAGCTTGCTGAGCCTCCTAGGGATCTGTCAGTTTGGCTTTTGCACAAGGGTGAAATTGTGACTAATAGCCACCAATTCTAATTGCATGAAACATCTTTACAAAGACTTTCGTTTGGGGTCCTTTTAAGAGAGAAGGGCATATTTCAGCTAAGAGGACTGCTGTGTATCTCCCAAGCCTCCTGGCTCTTACTTCCTGCCTTCTGACAGTTGAAGGTTTTGAGACTTCTTTTTAGCACAGTTCTTTAACAATTTAAATGAGACATGAAGTCCTGCTACAGAAGCAAGCTCCCTGTCCCACCAGGTGCAGAGGAGGTCCATGTGGCACTGAGACAGGGCCCCTGCAATGACATTTTTCTCAGGACACTTAAACCTGCCCTGAGTGACCATGTGGAGGCCCCTACCTTCGATGTGTTTTGATTTCAAAGCTTCTTGTTATCAAAATATTTGGTTCTCAGAGCTGCTCGCAGGTGATATAACAAAAGTGAGACTGATTGGAATTTGAACTTAGTTATCAAGTCACTAGAGTTCTAACAAAAAAGACAAGAGTCAGCTCTGTGGTCTTGGGCTTCTGTGAGATTTTCCCACAACTAACAGGACTCCACTCCTACCCTGCAGGATTGATATTAATAATAAGTGAAATAATATCTGCAAAACAACTAATGTGTTTTTCTCCTCCTTCTTATCATAATTATAATTTAGAGGAATAAATGCTTGGGAAATGAAAGTTGCAGTCTTCTATGTATACAGAGGGCTTATTTAGCTTTGTCTCTCACAATGTAGGGTAGGGGAGCCCTTCTTATGGTATCAGTAAACTGAGAGGGTCTGTTCGGTCCTTTGGCCACACAACACTGTAGCTCATTTGTGGAGCTGGACACTGCTCTGTCAGTGAGCCCTGCGGTTCTCATGTACAGGGGGGTGATGTGTCCATGCATGTGCCTGTGTATCTGCCTGTCATCGCGTCCAAGTTCTTCATCATAGAGGAGTCTCATTGGCTTTGCTTAGAGTTGAGGCCTCATTTAGACATAAGAAGGGAAAGGACTTCACTTTCTGCCAGGAGCGCTTTTCTCATGTCAATGAGGTCTGTCCTGTGTGGGTACAAGGCTGAGGTGGGAGCTTCCGCGACTCCTGTCAGATCACAGCCTATGACCACAGTCCTCACTTACCTGACAGCCACAAGGGAGAAGGTCCCTATTCCTCTCCCAGAGGCCTGAGCAAACTTAATATCAACATTACAGTGGTACTAGTAGTAGTAGTAGTACTAGTGCTAGTAATGGTAGTAGTATGACATTTAACCTTAATTGTGTCAATTTGATAGGCTTGGGATCCACCCATGCTCCTGGATGTGTCTGGGTGGGTCTTGGAGACATGATTCTGACTACATGGTTCCTAGCTCCTTCCTCTCTGGCACTATCCCCTGCTCTATTTCCCAGCAGCCAGGAACAGAGCAGCTTTGCCTGCCAGCCCCTTCTCCCGTGATTCTTCTGCCATGGAGCTAAACAATTACAGACTGAATCCCTGGAACCATGAGCCAAATTAAATCTCTCTTCTTTCAAGTTGTGGGTATTGGTATTGTGTCCCAGTGCTGGAAAAGCTGACCAATATAAATAATAATATTAATAGTACTGAATATTTATAGACTACCTGCCAGGCACTATATTTTCCCATTTAACCCTGATCACAACCCTAGGTGCCTAAAACCATTATTACACCCAGGAAGCCAAAGCCTGGTAATTTTCCCAGAGTCCCTATATTAGTCAGATTTTCATTCCTATGACCAAAAAAAGTCACCTTGGAGGGAATAGATTTATTATAGCTCATAGCTCCAGGGGTTTCAGTCCATGGTCATCTGGCTCCCAGGAAGAAACGTGGTGAGGGATGTGGAGGAAACAAGCTACTCACCTCATGACAACTGGGAAAGTAGAGCGAGGTAGTGGAAAGAGCCAGAGGAAAGGCCTGGGATTTGCTATACTCCCCCGTGACCTGCCTCATCCACTTAGGGCCCACCTCTTAATAAACCCAGTCAACTAATGAACTTGTGAGTGGATTAATTCACTTGATGAAGTTAGGACCTTGATGATCCCATCACTTTCTTAAAGCTCATCAACTCTGAGCACATGAGACATTTTAGAGCTAAACCATAAAAGTGCCCCCTTTTTCCTATCGAAGAAACTCCATGAAAACTCATGTGCCCTACCTTTCCTCCCAAGCTTTACTCTCAGTCTATTTGCAAGCCTACTCTCTGAGTCTCATGTGTTAAGGATAAGTGAGGCATCCCTTGATGTTTACAGTACTGTTTTGTATGTGCCCTGTTTCCCACCTTGGAGAATAAATACCCAGGGGTCAAAGACCCCAAGAGTTCCCTTTCTAGCTGTCCAACAGGTGACTCAGGCAGTGTCTCTTGGGTGGTCTGGGCCAAGGCTAGGGATGGCATCAGCTTGAGCCTTGGCCAGAAATGCTGTCGATGGGGAATGACGGCTAAGTTCACACTGCTCCCCTCAGAGACATTGGTTGTGCATTTTCTCTGCCCAGGAGAGGTTTTATGCAGCAAGTAAATCAAGCCTGGAGATGATGCTAGACTGAAAATCTGCAGATAGCAGTGTGAGGGTTAGCAATCTGATGGTGGAGGAAAGCAAAACACACCAAATAGTGAAAAACAGTCAAACAAAACAAGCAGCCGGGGGCCATTTAGCAGGGAGTAGGTGACCTCATACTTCCACAGGCCTGAAGCTGTCATTAGAGGCAGCATTTTTAAATTATCAAACATACCCACGCACATATACACACATACCCTGTACAACATTATGTGCACGGTGCTCTTTACTCACTTTATTACCATTAACTCATTTAATCTTACTGCTGTTATCTTCATTTTGTAGATGAGGAAACTGAGACACAGAAGGGTATACAGATGCTATAACAGGACCAGGGATTTAGCTCAGTGGTTTCACCGCCTGCCCAAGCACAGGGACCCGAGTTCGATCCCCGGTACCAAAAATAAATAAATAACATACTATAACAAAGAAACATTCTGTACATTTGAGTAGTAGTTATGTCCAAAATCGTCACTAATTATTTAAATATCGATACTTTGGGGAATACTTTTCAGTTATTTAGAAAATTTGACTTTAAAGGGACATTTCCCTTCCAAAATTAGAATATGTAGCTTGTATTTAAAAGTTGAAGGATGCAAATAATAATAATAATTTACAAAGCCTTTATCTATGACCTGTGAGGCAGCAGGGTAGGTGCTTTTGTCCTGTGCTATCTGTGATGATTTACAGACCCAAGAAATGTGTGTTTGGAACAAGCAAGGTCAAATGTGGAGTCTGGACCCCAATCCCAACTGCATCTTCATAGAGTTTATAACCAATGGTTTTAGGATGAATTAAAACTAAGACATTGCTGAATTACATCACCTCCCTCTGTGAAATTTTAAGTTCCAGACAAAGGGATGTAGCTATAGAATGTAAGCCGCTGAAAGTGACTTGTTAATTCTTCCTGATGAGAAAGTGGTGTCCTGGAGTGGATTGTCCACTGAGTATAAGGCTGAATGTTGTAGATGCCTGTTGTACAAGTTCATATACGTTCTTGCCAACGTAAAGTAAGGGCTTATTTGAGGTTGGTAAAACGAAAGAAAAAAAGAGAGAAAGAGAGAAAGAGAGAGAGAGACAGACAGAGAGAGAGAGGGAGGGAGGGAGGGAGGAGAGAGAGAGAGAGAAAGAGAGAGAAAGATCTTCCAGCAGATATTCCAGTTTGTATTTATGATGTATCTACTTTGTTCCAGTTAGTCGTTAACAAAACCTAGATTCTGTTACAACAAATCTTAGGCTGAAAGAAAATTGATTACCAGTAACTATTTTAAGCTGTACTTTGAACTTTTCATTCACATGTTATTCTTTTTCTTTTTTCCTCCAAGGGTCGGGATTACTGTTCTGAAGAAGAGGATATCACATAGCACCAATTCTATCACTCAGACCAGAAGCAACTACTGTGTAAATAGGTTACACCCCAGTTGAAATCTTTGCAAAGGTCGGTTCTCTTCAACGAACAGCACTATAGCAAAAGAAGATCGTTTCATATCGTATGCCCCATTAAATTACAGTGTTTCTTAATGAACTTGCAAAGGAATATTGCTAAAAACAAACAAAAAACTGTTATCGAACTTTCTTTGTTGCTGCTAGTTAAAACTTGTTGCAACTTTTCACTTCTCTTGTGTCCAGGTATGCAGCAAAATTCTGCAATCTCACCTTAAAGATACTATTGGTTTTACAGATGCTCTTCAACCTATTTTCTATAAGATGAAGTAGTGGTGAACTCAGATATCAAACTTCTATTCTAGACCAGTTCTGCTTCTAAGTCAAGCATTTCTTTCCCTCTCTCTTTCCTCCCAAGCCATCCAGAGACAGCCTGGGCCCTATTTGTCACTGGCATTGTTGAACTTTGGAAACGGGATGGTTGCTTTGGCCAGCCTTGTTTCTCTGCTCTGAAGAAGTAGAGGAGCTATTATCAATTAAAAGCATGGTGTGACTTGACTCCTGGAAGTGACATAGGAGCGAGCAGCAGGTTGTTCCGTCTAATAGGTACCTTAATCAAGGATTAAGCTTGCAACATTGGCTTTGCTCAGATGCAGATGGAAGTGTGATTACAATCATTTTGAATCCCTCTGCCACACTTTTTTTTCTAAAAAATAAACATTTTACTGTTTTTATGTATCTTTGTCTTCTCCCATTCATCCAGCTCAGTGTTTTAAGGTGATCTTGGTTGTAGAAGTTGAGCCCTTCTTTGCAGTGACACTGATGAGTGGCCTTAAGTGGCTCCCCACTCTTCCCTTAATCTGCCAAGGTTCAGAAGGGCTGTGAATGGTCAGAAAAGATGAGGGAGCACCCTATGACCTTTTAGGGGGATCTGAAGCCACAATGTCTTTCATTTTGTTAGAAAATAAAGCATCCTGTTTTGTGATTCTCTCCCTGCACTATGCTACATGAGCCTTGCCACTTCCTTCTCTTCTTACTTCCAGCACTGGATAGTATGGTGAAAAGCATTTGCCTACCCAAAAAACATGGGACATTTACACTGGTGACGATATTTGGAGATGTGAAAGCCAAAAGCCCCTGGCAGTGGTGGGGAATGTTGACTGTGTGTTCAGTAGAGTTTATTTTTCCATGCTATATGAAGAGAATGATCTCTTCTCAAAGACAGAAGTAATATTTTTAACAAATATTGTCTTGCAAGTAAATAGCAATCAAAAGGAGAAAATAACTTTTGTATTTTTTTAACATGTTTGATAGCTTTGATGAGGGTTCTTTTTGTTACTTCAGGGGAAGGCACCCTATTAAATGCCATGCCAGCAGCCCAGGTTTGAGTTTGTCCCACAAAAATACAGAAGGAGCCCTGCGTGTTTCTCTTTTTGGGTTGTGAACTTCAAGGGCCTCCATTCCATCAGCCGTACTACTACCTTTCAAAGGTGGGTAGTTAAGAAGGTGGGTGGTTAAGATGTTGAGAGGGGAGGTTCTCAAGCTATCACCTGCCACAAAATGGGATAAGGACCTAAATGTGCTCTTGCCGAAATGAACCTTGACTTTTAAATCCATCCACAAAATTGGTGGCACCACTGACATGCTAAAAGTGAGATCCCTTATCTCCTGTCAGACCTGGGGCAGCAAGAGTGAGGGGAAGGAGCTCAGTCAAGTGCTGTAGAAAATGGACTCAAATTTGTTAGCAACAAAATCTCTTAATTCTTGCAGCCAGCAGAAGCTATTTTGGGGAGCAGCTGTGGTTGTTACATAAATAGAGATGCAGCCAAAATGTAAGGCTTTTTATCCTGCTTCAGGCAGAAAAATGCAGGAAGAGTCAAGTAGTCTAGGGTTTTAAGTTCCCTCCCCCTGTATGGTTTTGGCCAAGTGATGAAAATAGTTTTTCTCAACTGTAAACGAACTGCTAAGCCCCACCTCAAACTTGTTCACTGGGGACTTTGTTCACTGTTATGTGGATGACCTTGTCCAGGATCTCGTGTTCTTATCGAGCAAGAATGAAGCAAATGTTAACGTCTTCCATTTGACTACTCGGTGTCTCAGACAGTGTCTTCCCAGGCAGTCACCATCCTCTACCCAGAGATGAAACATGCTCACATCATTTTCCTCACAGTCACGCTTAACATTTTGACATGTTACACGTGTACACAGAACCAAGTGTTTCTCAGGACCTGACTTTTGAGTGTTTAATAAAACCATAAGAGTTATTCCCACAAACCAGCAGCTTTTCATCTGGAGTTCTATCTCCCGTGTTTAACACTGGATACATCTTTGCTGTGCAAAAGTGATTTCCTCTTCAGACACTTTTCTAGAAACACATCTGAGAAATGGGGTGATTGAGTGGGTTGGCATGAAGTGCTTAATTATATTAACACTCAAAGCTGTCTGTTTCCCATTTGTTGGCTTTAATCATAAAGTTGTCAAGTGATTTGTGTTTGTACTTTTTTTAATACCTTCTGAAAGGATCTAGGGCAAAAATACCTTCCCCTTTTCTCACTCTGTGTATCCAAACATTATGCAGATTGTCTCAGATGCAGTGAAAAGAATACTCCATTGTACACGCTGGTACATTCTGCTAGTTGTCATCTCTGTAGGACACAGTTGGAAGGAGGGAAGGAAGTCTGGTGAATGGAGGAAGAAAAATAGTGAGAAACAGACTAAGAAGCAGTCAGCAGAGAGGATTGCTATGCTGACTGTGTGCCAGGATGACTGGAAATCCAGCTGCCTGGTGGCCAGTGGGTGGGGCTGAGCTGCCAACAAGATTTACAGCTGGATTACATATGCCTTATGTACTTTTAGTGGTAGAGTTGTAAAAGTTCAGCGGTGTGTGCACAGCTTTCTTTTGGTTGACAGAGATTCAGGATCATGGAGTTCTGCACTCACAATGCAATACGTGTTCCTTACTGGCAGACAACCTTAAAAGAGGCTTTCACCTTCAAGATTCCTCCTCGCCCCAGGCTTATGCAGTGAGCATAGAGTGGTGCTATGGTCTATTGAGGGACCAGGAAGGTACAAAGTCCAGTGACAGAAAACTAGATCAGCCCTCAGAAACAGCGGAGCCACACAGCAACTGGGTGGGTGGCAGGTCTCTCCCTGTCTGCTGTGCCTGTGATCTGAGACTGGCCTTGGATGATTCAAATATGAAATGACCTGACCCCAAAGTGGCCTTGGTTCTTAACCCCTGTCTCTGCCCTAGCACCCGCCTGCTCCCTGGTGTCAAGTAAGAAAGCACCTCTGTGTCACAGACACACCCAGGCATCGGAAGTGACCAGGCCAGCAAGCTGACGGTCCTAGCAGCAGGCCCAGGGATGACAGAACCCACTTTGTGGTCCCAGTTGATGTCATCCAACTTTGAGTTATAACTCTGTCTTCCTCCCATCCTCATCACTGCTTTTTTTCTATTAAGACAAGACTGTCCTGTAAGCCTGCTGAAAACAGAAATTATACCTCTTATGAATTTTACCTCAGTAGCCTGTGATGTAGGTTGGCCTATTGATTATAAGTCCTACTTACCCATTGGACAAGAATTTAAAAGTGTTCCATCTCTATTAGTCAAGAAATTTGGTTAAATATGTTGGTTTTGTAGGAAGAAAAATTAATTCTTAATCCAGGAAAATACTGACTCAGAATCTTGGACTCTGGGACTCTAATATTTTCTTTATGAAGAGCAAAACAACTGGTATCTAAGGTTCTCTACCCCTCCCTCAAAAAAGAAAAAAAAGAGTATTAGATTGAACTCTGTAATTTTACATAAAATCCACTTTCCATCCTTTTCCTCCAGAAGGCATTCTCAGAGCTTTATTTCTTTGTACCTCTTAGAAATTGGTCTTTTTGTTAAGTTGCTTAAAACCCCAGTAGAAAAAAAGGGGGACATGGTTGGTGAATAGGGAATATATATTTAAAGGCATAATGAAAACTTTGGCTTCCCAGTGTCATGGGTGGATTACTGGACCCCAGTGTGCCTATATAAAGCTGGATAAGGCAATTGGCTTTGATACTGCAAAGAGCCCTACACTAAATCTTCTGGAATGTCATGAACAAGGTCTGTGAATTGCCTTCTGCCAATGAACAGATGTGTTTTTCCAAGGGGGAAAAATGTCTTTGACTTCAGCAGTCACTTTTTTTATACGTCTCTGGAAAAGGGTTACAAAGCTATGGTACAAAATGAGATTTGTGAGTAAATATATTTACCTTTGTGACAATGTTGGGACTTAATAATGATGCTGTGGTTTTCAGCAGACTCATACTTTACCTGGGATCAAGTCCAATCTTGGAAGAAACAGGGGAAAAGAACTGATGTTTATTATTTGTACTCTGTGCCAGCTACTGTCCAAGACATTTTATAATTGTTTTGTGTAATTCTCACAATAGATCTGCAAAGTGGATTATTACCCCTGTGTTCTAAATAGTGTATATCTTAAGTGTTGAATGCATCTATCCAACAAAAACATCCATGTGGAATGAAGGAAAGATGCCATTCAAATATTTTCTAATTTTTTATTATTATTATTATTAAACATTATTATTATTACCATGCCCCTTGCAACACTGTGAAAACACCCTCTGGGGTAACTACCAGGTTCTCTCCTTGGCTCCTCTTCGTTTTACATGGAGAGTGTTTTATCTGATGAGCTGCACACAAACCAGGAGAGGCTGCAGTAGGACTTCTTCACTCAAAGGGAAAAGGTTTGGGGAATTTAATCACCTGGGTCTCCCACCCCTCGAGTCCTTTCAGTTTGGGGAAAGGAAGCTGGTACTTCTGCAGTTAGATACTGAATCAGGCTGCTGATGGCTGTGATTTCTTGCCTGCATTTTTAAGGCTTGTGGTTTCAGCACAGGCTGGCTGCATCTTTGTAAGGTTAGAAGCCTCCACCTGAAGCAAGGTTGAGAGAATCTGATCTCTGGAAGTGGAGGGCAAACAGTACCTAGACCTTTAATCTCTATTGAAATCCTTTCTTGTGGCTAGAATTGGATATTTCATTTTGATCACTGGGCTAAAGGTCTGTATTTTCCTGGCTCATTTTGAGCACAAAACTAAATAGAATCTCTTCAAGATCTTAAAAATTTTTGGATAGTCATGCAGTGACTTTGCTAGTCATATAAATAACTTGATCCAAAATCAGAAGACCCCTGAGTTTTCTGTGCTTGCTTCTTAAGGCACATTGTGTAGGAAAAAAAAAAAAAAAAAAGATTCATATCTCCATAGCAACTGTTTAAGGCGCTGCATGGAAGGGACCCACATTCACCCTAATTTACTCAGCTTGAATCAAAAGAAAAATTGAATAGAGGGGGTAATATGTTCAGTTTCCCTATGAAATCTGTTCCAAAGATCATGATTATTTGTAACCTGGCAACTTCCAAACTCCTTGAAGATGATGTAGGAAATGGCTCTTACCTCTTGGAAGCCAGAAAAATTACCCTAATTCAGGAACACCTCCCCCAATCTGAAGGTCCCATATTGCCTATCAGATATTGAGTCAGATATTATCTATCTTCTGCACCCTGAATTCACTCCTCTCCCCTTCCTAGGGGTTATTTTTAGACCAAGGTTTTGAACTCGATTAAGTCTTAGGGTACCAAGAACACCATTTACTCAGCCAGAATGCCTTAAGTGCCCCAGGGTTAAAAATAGCATTAGAACCTTGGGGAGCCACTTGGCCCAGACCCAGCAGTAAGAGAGCAGCCCTGGTGTCCAGGCATTTCAATCTAGCCTTCAGAGAATCATCTCTCTTCACAGGCAAGTGAGCAAGGGAAGTTTGGCAGAAGATTCTAAGCCAGATTTTCCATTCAAAACAAGATGTAAATTCATAAAAATTACTATTTTCCTGAACCAGGCAGCTGAATTATTAGGACTTCAAATTCGGATCCATTTTCAACACACACAAACACACACACACACACACATGCAGTGGCTAAAGAGAATATAAATACTTTATCATCCACAGACTTGAAGAAAGGGTTATATTTTGCCTTTCTGCAAACTCTATAATAATATAGTAACTATAATAATACCACAAGAGGAAAAGCTAGTGATTGCTCTTGCAAAGGTCTGAGTTAGACACATGTGGGAACATTGGGCCTGCTGCTGTTCTTGCCAGCACAAGGCCTTCTTGCCAGATGTTCACATTTGTGTGACTCCCTTGGGACTCTTGCTGGGTATTGTGCTCATGTCCTTCTTCAGCGTGCACTGCACAAAGGACACATCCCTGAGGGTGCATGCCAGGTCCAGCCACATACAGCCATATTGTTGTTTGCACACTCCTCCACTCGTCCATGTGGCCCAGACTGGCATTTCATTAGCTCCCCTGGAATACTTTGACATCAGTGCATGGAACTGGGGTCCTTTCATCTAGGTTGTCCCAGGTGTAGCATTTTTAGCACTGCCCTTCCCAGTCTTGAGGACTCATTCAAACAACAGACCATTTATGGACACCTGGTACACTTTAGGTACTGAGCTCATCATCAGCAATACACCGTTGAACCAAACATAGCTCCCACCTTCATTAGGGGCCTACCAGTAGTGAGGGGACAGGCCCTGAAGGGCCACTGTAGGGAAGTGCCCTGGGTGCTGTGGTAGGAGCATTTTGTAGAGGCAGCCAGCACAGCTCTGGGAATCAGGCCTCCAGAAAGCAGTGCCATCAAAGCCCACCTTTGTCAGAGAACTGAAGGAGCATTGCAAACAGCCTTCCAGGGTGAAGGGACAGCAGGGATAGTGAGCACTGCCCAGGGCCAGCATGCAGAGGGGGGCTGGCGCTCAGAGGTGACGAGGGAGGAGGGGAGAGCAAGAGGCAAGGACAGGGCAGTGAGCTGAGGCAGCCACAGAGGGCTCTGAGGTTTTGCTGTGCATTCAGGGTGCATAAAGAAGAGCTTCAGGCTCTGCTCTGCCCTGTGCAGTCCACGGCACGGGTCCCTCAGACCTATGTGTAGTCACCCTCAGGCCCGGGCTGCCCTCCTCTCTGGGAATGCACAGTAGCTTGCTGAGATGATGTATTCCTGTCTTCTGGCCCCTCCCCACGCCAGCTCCTCTTCCTGTCTCCAAAGCTGTTTAAGTTCAAGGGCTTGAGCCTCGACTGGATGTGGTTCAGAGTCAGATGGAGGACAGTGCTGGGTCATCCTGACCTGACCTGACTTTATAGAACTAAAAATACCTCCTGGGGCCAGCTGGCCTGTACCCAGGGATGAGGGTGTACCCTAAACACACAGGAAGTGGCAGAAGGCTTCTGATGCTAACCAGAGGCAGCTGCCCTCTGGGGGAGGTGACATGCCACCTGTTGCACACCTGAGTCCCGCAAAGAAAGCAGACAGTTTAAACCCTTAAAAGCACAGATGAACTGCATACAAGTGGAAAATACCCACAAGCGTAGATAGTTGCTGAGGACCTCGTGAGTACTGTCAGAGCTCAGCTAGGGTGAGCCAGGGAAAGCCTCAAGACAGCAGACTCCCTCTATAAAAAACAATTTGCAGTGCCTTTTAGGTTTTCCAAAGAGCAAAGTGGGGATTTTCTTTGTTTGTTGTTTTGTTTTGCTTGTTTTTGTTTTCCTGAAAAAAAAAAAAAAACTTTTAGGCAGAAGCAGAGTTAGATGCATCAGAATACTAGCTGTAAGTCAGCACAGTCTCTAGAAACCCAAGAAATGGCTCAAATGGGAGACAGTTCCTCTGAGAGGCTGGAGGAATTTGAGGCTGGAGCAGTTTTCCCAGTTGAGTGGCTCTGGACCTCTGCTCAGGGGTCCCAGGCGAGCCCTGCTGCTCCTTGGGGCTGGCCTCTTTGGCAAGACCCCAGCAACACTGGCCTCCCCACCCTCAGAATGATTCTGCCCAACACGCTTTCTTTTCCCAGATAGTCCTCTGGCTCCTCACTAAAGAGTTTTTAATTCTGGGTCTTGTGATTCTTAGTCAAGTGTCCCCCAGGGCTAGGTCTAGGCATACACATTAGAATTCCGCCCATGGCAGACTTAATGCTGGAAACCAAGAGTCTTTGGTCTCACTCACCCACTTTAAATTTAGGGCACCATCTCCCCATTTTATTTCCTGGCACACTTCCCACTCACCTTCATCTCATTGCCAGGAAAGGATCAAATTGCCTCCATGCCAGTTGTCACTGGCTGCATATTTGCTGCTCTTCCCGAGGTATTTGCATTTTATTTAGGAACAGGACCTTACATTCAAGGAAAATCTAGCAGCAGGACTAGGAGTCATCAGCTCTCAGTAGGGTCTGGCAGGTATCCTGGGCCTTGCGCATCTGAGCACCTCCAAATTCGTTCTGAGTGGGCAAGAGAGGCTGTAAGGCAGGCCCCCACACACACACTGCTGCCCGTGAACTCTAAAGCAGTGGGTGCCCATCTGTTTCCACTGCACATGGCCATCAGCAAAACCTTTGTGAGATGCACCCTCCTGGATGCTCATTGATTTGCTTAAAGCATATATCCATTTACTCTTACAGTAATCTTTAGCACATTAGAAAGAGGAGTACACAGCATAGAAATTTCAAATGACTAAGACCCAAGCCATTATAAATAGGTTCTAATATTTTCTCTCTGAACTCCTGAGGGTGACTTTGGGTACCTCTTGGTCAACTCCTGGTCAAAATCACATAGAACAGCACTGCTTCTGTGCAAATCAGCACCTCGATGGCATCCCCAACCACTGTGTGGCCCTGGGCCTGTGGAATAAGAAAACCCTAAGGCAGAATCCCTGGGAGCTTCTGAACTGGGAAATGAGGCAAAAGAACTCACAACTACATGAATTTTAAGTAATTCAGAACCCCAGCAGATGAGCTGTCCCAAGACAGTAGTGGCTACAGGTGCTAAGACCAGGTCAGATCCACATACACAGCCATGGGATTGTTCTTCCCTCTCTGGGTCTCCAGAAAAAGGGCATTGGCAATATCCCCAGCTCTCTCCTGATTGGAATTCTGTGAACCCTCAAAGTGCTTCACCAGTGCTACTCCCCATGGCACCATGGACCCATGTGGCTTGAATATTATTTTTGATTTGACCACCAAGATGTTATAGTGATGATTCTGTTCCATTTTGAAAAGGGTCTGAGAAAGTGTACAGGTCTAATTATATATACATATTTATACATGTGTATTTTTGTTTATTGTTACATTTTGACATTGGACTTTCTATTAAATAATTTTTAACAGTTGATCTGACTTTGTACTTTCTTCTTTTTTGGGTCGGAGGGTGGTGAGAAATGCCTGGGAAAGACCCTGCTAGCGTCCTTGTCCCTTCTCTCCTCTAGTCTAGGTACTGAGGGCTTCTCCCTTCTGTTCCTAGCCCTTCTGGTTTTGCAGGGTATGTGCTGTATCAGGTACCCACTTGAAGGTCTCCAACCTGTTTTCATCTCCCACTTTTGGGACAGTCAACTCTCACATCAGCTTTGGCAAATTCTTAAATTGACAGACTTGGTGAATTTGTAAGAATAGAGAATGATACAAAATGACATCTCAGGCTTTTTCTCTTGTATGCCCCTCCACAGAGACAGACAGACACACACACGCACACGCGCGCACACACACACAGAGTCTTAGCTATGAGAGCCTAGACAACTTACTTAACTATTCTGAGCTTTGTAAAAAAATAGTTTTCTCATAGGTTTATCTTGAAGAAGTCCTTTCATAAGTGCGTGATAACCATCAGTTTCTCAAAGGCTCTTGTTTATTCATTCTACTCATTCAGCCTGCTGACATTTGTTAATTGCTCAGTGTATGCTAGGCTCTGGGGTCACCCAAGTCAGGACTCGGGCATGTGAGCCTGTAAGTAAGGCCTGCCAGAGGGGCAGTGTGAACAATGAGGCCTGTATCTTACAATCTTCCACATGCCAATGCAACCTGTCACTACCAGCCATTTTCTGAGCCCAAAAACAGTGAATTCTTCCACTGCACTGACTGTCCAGGGCCCACTATAGAGAAACATACACGTAGTGTCATAGCGCTGTGGCAAAGAATGAAGCCAAAAAGCAGTTTTCCTTTGCTCTGACTTCCCTGTTCACATCTGACAAAGGCTGCTGGCCTGATCGGTCCAGCCTCAGGCCTACCACCCTTGCTCTTGAGAACACAGCGTTTTCATGTGTCTGATGGTGTGGTGGTAAGAGTAAGGGTGGGCCAGTGCTGAGAGAGGAAGGGGGAGGGTCAGCCAGCAGGAGGGAAGGAGTTGATAACCATTCCCAGGTTTTCTCCTCTGAGCCAGAGTACTGCAAGTTCTGATTTGTTACTGAGTTTTACGAGCTGTCGAGGCAAAAGCTCAAGCATCTGCCCAGAGTAAACCTGAGTCCAAGCTTGCTCTTTGAAAAACAAACCTCTTTCTCCTGGCAGAGGCTCACTTGAAATCACAAAGGCAAACCAAGCTGAAAGGGTTCCCTAATGCCACCCACCGGCTCCACACAGACGCACACTGGGTTCTGTACCAAACCAGGACTTCTGGAGTTTCCTTTATCTCATGCCAAAGAGAAGTCAAAGTCAGGAGACCACTGGACCACTTCTTGGGACTCCTTCTGGAGGTCTTAGTAGCAACATTGCTTCCAGTTCACTGGTAATGGTTGGACTAAAGCCAGAGGCCAGTTGCCTGGAGTTCTCTTGCTTGAAAGCAGGAGGTGGGAAGTGGAATGTAAGTGATGGCAGGAGGAGGAAGCCCAACTTCACAGAGCCTCAATATTCATGGGTGGAGGATAGAGGCAGCAAACCGTGGAAGGCCAGAAGTGAGCCAACACTAAAGCAGGGCCTGGACGCTTCTGCTCATCAGGTTGGCAGGCCACCATCACCTCTGCCATGCACACTGCCCAGCCACCACTTTCTACCTGAAAGCTCAAATGGAGTGATCTGGGAGAGGAAAAAATGCCGCAACCTTTTGAGTCCTGTCATATTACCAGTCTAACCACCTGTTCTCTCACAGATCTGAGCTCCTGGGCACTGGGCACTGGCCTGCTCTTTGCCTGTTCTCACCCCTGCATGAACTCTACTATGTTCATTTTCCTGTGCTAGTTCCTACCGTGAGGTCACCAGGAACACTCCCATTTCCTCCACCACTGTGAACTGAGGTTCCATCATGGGCAGTTAAATTGACCTCTTGTACAAGCCCTCCTCGCCTTCTGACTCAACATGCCAATCCTTGTGGCTAAAGAACTTTTCACTTCCATGAAGGGCCAGGTGTGTGGGAAAAGGGGTGGAAGGAGTCTTGCAAAGCTTGAAACAAGAACTCCCATGGAAGATGAGGTCTCCAAGTGCAAAGCAGGGCCTAGAAACTAGGCCAGGTTCACACTCAGCAACTACTTAGTGACCCAAGTGCCATGCTGAGGAAGGGTGGTTCACTGTGGAGAACAGTCCGGTAGGTCTCACGTCCAAGAGCCACAGCGATGGTGAAGAGTGAATTCAAGAAGAGAGTAGAGAGCCAGGGATTTAGCTCAGTGGTGCTGCCACCTGCCTTGCAAGCACCAGGTCCTGACTTCAATCCCTGGTACCAAAAAAAAAAGGAAGAGAGTAGAACACATATTCAAGGAGGTGCTTCACAGAATATACATCAGAATACATATTGTGAGTGATGTCATAGCATTTCGTTTTGTCCAACCCCCCTTTCTTGCTGGAGGTTGAACCCACAGCTAGGCTATTGATCTACCACTGAGCTATGCCTCCAGACACACCATTACTTCTATTAAGGGAAAGTGGGACATAATCTTAATGCCCATCAATCATATTCATATATATATATATATATATATATATATATATGGAGAAAAGGGGGTGCTCCAGAAGTTCCCCCAGGCCTATGAGTCTTGGGGACTCCAAGTCACAGGTGCCTCCAGAGGCCAAGCTCCCTATTCAGCCCAGCTGGCATCTCCAGGCAGCTAGAAATGGAATAGGAAGCAACCTGGCCCATGTGGCCCACAGCACCCAGCAGCACTCAGCAGCCCCCTCAGCCTGCATCCCTGCTCTCATGACCATCTTCTCAGAGAAGGAAAGAGAAATTGGTCACCACTGAACCATGACTCCTGATTTGTGCACAAAGTTCTCCTTCATCCCCGATTAAGGGTTATGGGAGACAACCATCTCTCGTTGCTCATCAGATGCAAGACATTCTGTATCAGCTTGTGGGGGGAGTCTTTCGGTTAGTGCCACATACTCATTCTAACCTTTCCACCATTATTGCCAGGGCATATCCGGTCATCTCCCAAGGTGACCTCCACTGTTATCAGTCTACTAATTCAGTGGCCAAAGGCTTTGACTGCTCATGCACATCCCTGCAGACTTTTCCTTGTTTACTCAGCTTCTCAAGTTTCTTTTCTTTAATGGGTAAAGAAAGCACTGGTTGAAAATAGACTTACAACCTACCTCCCTTTTCCATATGGCCCATACTTACAGACCAATCATAATGGTACATAAGTCATCACCTTTCAAAAATAATGAACAATTTAATAGTAATACAGTTGATCTGATAGCAACACAAATAAACCTCAAAAATATAATGCTGAATGAAAAATGCATAGAAGTTACAGAACTACAGCACTTGGGTAAAATCAAAAGCTTGCCAAAGCTTCCAATTCATAGATTGTATGTGAATATCTACATGGATAGTAAGAGTATAAACAGGATTCAGGGAAAAAGAATTTCAAGAAAGCAGAGAGTGAGAGAGGGAAATGTCATGGGTGAAGGTTAATAATGTTATTGTTTTTAAAATATTAGCTGGAATACACCCGAATTCATTCCTGGAAGCAAGCATCACCTTGATCCCCAAAGCAGAGAAAGACCCAACCACAAAAGAGAACTACAGGCCAATTTCACAAATGAATATAGACACAAAAATTCTTAATAAGATACTGGCAAATAGAATGCAGAAGATCATTAAGAAGATCATACACCCTGACCAAGTGGCATTCATCCCAGGGATGCAGGGATGGTTCAACATATGAAAATCAATCAATGTAATACACTATATCAATAGAGCCAAGGACAAAAACCATATGATCATCTCAATAGATGCAGAAAAGGCATTTGACAAAATCCAACATGCATTTATGATAAAAACCCTACAAAAACCTGAAATAGACAGTCTCTACTCAATTGGATAAAAGCCATGTATGAAAAACCAACAGCCAATATCATAATAAATGGTCAAAAACTGAAATCCTTCACACTAAAATCTGGAACAACACAAGGATGTCCACTATGACCACTCTTGTTCAATATATTCTTGGAAACATTAGCCACAGCAATTAGACAAGAGCAAGAAATAAAAGGAATAAAGATAGGAAATGAAGTCAAATTGTCATTATATGCAGATGATATGATACTCTATATCAAAGACCCCAAGAACTCCACCAAAAGTCTCCTAGACTTAATAACCAAATTCAGTCAAGTAGCTGGATACAAGGTCAACACACAAAAATCAATAGCATTCCTCTACACCAATGACAGACTCACTGGGAGAGAAATAGGGCAAATAATTCCTTTCACAATAGCATCCAAAAAACTGAAATACCTAGGAATCAAC
>NW_004624814.1:8952198-8991462 GCF_000247695.1 Heterocephalus glaber | reverse complement strand
GGGGCGGGGTCTGAGTGTTGGAAGCGCCCAGCGCGGCTAAGCGGACCTCACCGTGCGGTCGCCGCAGCTTCGCTTTTAGGTTTTTAATTTGAGGGTTTTGTTTATTTTGTTTTGAGGTTTTGGGGGGTTTTTTGTGAGTGTTTGCTTTGTTGTTTGATTTTTTTGTTTTGTTTTGGTTTTTTTTTTCATCTTCTTTTCTTTCTTGCTTTTTATTTCATCAGTTTATTGGGACTTGGAGAAATTTTTTTTTGTCCATCTTCCTTGCTTCTTCTCTCTTTTTCTGATTTTTTCCCCCTTTCTTTATTTTTTGTTCTTCTCCCTTTTAATTTTTCTCCCTTTAATTTTTTTCTCTCCTGTTTTTACTCCTTATGTAATTTATTTTATTCTCCCTCTCTTTTTTGTCTAGTTTCTATTGTGCTAAGTGAAAGAAGTCAATCACAAGTGACTAAGTACCATATGATTCCATTTACATGGCATCATGGAAAAATCAAAATTATAAGGACAGAAAACAGATCAGTGCTTCCAAGTGGCTTAGGCTAGGGAGGAAAGTAGAAAGACACTTGTTGGAGTAATAAATATCAAACACCTTTAAAAGGTGAATTTTATGATATGTAATTATACCTTAATAAATCTAACTTTTAAAGCCAGGCATGATGGTACATACCTGCAAGCCCAGCACTCAGGAGGCTGAGGCAGGAGGATTGCTGTGAGTTCAAGGCTAACTTGGAGTACATAGTAAGACCCTGTCTCAAAAAAAAATTTTTTTAACTTCAAAAAGTGAATCCCTAAACCAGCTTGGAGCACAGAAAGTCATATGTTTGATTTTGTTTTTTTGGTACCAGGGATCGAACTCAGGTCATTGAACTTTCGAGGCAGGCGGCAGAACCAATGAGCTAAATCCCTGGCCCCTAGAAAGTCATATGCTTGAATACCCTTGTTTATATTTAGCGACAACTTATACCCACAGGGACCAAATTTTACATTTATTCTATCTAAAAGTAGTGATTTTACATTTGTATTATCCCACTAGGGGGAAAGAGAAGAGAAACTCAAATTTACTATGTTCCAGGCAGCATCATACTAGGAATTTTGCACATGATTCTATTTGGTCTTTGTTATGAGCGGATTTTTTTTCCTCCTGGACTAGACTGCAGTACCTAACACCCAGTACCTCATAATATGGCTATATTAGGAGGTAGGATGTTATGGTTTATATCTGGGTACTCCCCAAAGCCTCATGCATTTGGAGGGTAGTGGAGGGTGACTGGATTATGGAAACACTATAGTTAGCTTGGTGTTAGGAGGTAAGGTCTGATTGGAAGAGGGAGGTTGCTGGGGAAATGACCTGGATGGGTCTATTTCTCTCCTTACCTCTGCCCTTCACTCTCTGCTTCCTTGCCACACCTCAAGCCAAACAAACCTCTCCTCCTTTAAGTTGCATTGTTTTCTCAGCAACAAGAAAGTGACTAAGGCATAGGACTTTTCAGGAAGAGATTAAGATAAAATAAGGCCATTATAGTGAAGCCTGATCTAAGATGACTTGTGTTCTTATAAGAGGACAGCAGGAGTCTGCATGCGGAGAAACAACCATGTGCAGAGGCAGCAAGAGGTCAGCAATCTGCAAGCTAAGGAAAGAGGTTGCAGTGAAAACCAAACCTTCCCACAGCCTGATCTGGGACTCCCAGCCTCAGAACCTGGGAAAATCCATTTCTGTTGTTGAAGCCACTCACTCCATGGTGTTTTGTTATAGTAGCCCTACACTTGTTGTACTCCAAACAAGCTGAGTTGCAGCAGGCAGGAGAAAAGTCCCAGGCAGGAGAAAAGGCTCAGAGTGTTGGTAGCTTGCCCAGACATCAGTGACTTGTGTAGATCTGTGGTGACATCCAGAGCTCACACCCCGGCCACCCTCCCTGCTGCACCCTACAACCTTCACTGTCTGCTTTGCAATTCTTAGGAAACAAGAGCTTCAACAACCTGCACTGCTCTTGCTCAGTACACGTGGCACTGATTTGAGTAACTAGAGTAATCAGATTTCAGGGTACATGGTAGACCAGCTACCCTCAGGACAAATTATTGATGTTTATAAACAGTGACTGTGATCGGAACAATTGATACTTTAACCACCTAACGTGCCTTGAATTTCTATGATGCTGGGCCCTTCAGCAGAAACCGAGGGCACCAAGGGACACTCCCAGTCCCACTCTTAGGCAGACAGGTCTTAAAAGAACTGTGCAATGAATGCTTTGGCAACCCAGATATTCAATTTCTCCACAAATATTCACTAAGCACCGACAATAAAGCCAAAATTCAAATAGTTACTAGGTTTTGGAGTACTGGGATCTCCTTCTAGAGGTGGTTTCTAGGTTCTTTCTGTCCTGAGCAAAGAATTGATCAAGACAAGCGCAAATGGTAGCAAGGTTTTACATTTATTAAAGATGGGAAAAGAAACAGGCTCTGGAGAGGAAATTTGGGCCACATAAAAGTAGGAGGAAAAAAGTACACCCTATAGCGTGAGGGTGGACTACTGTGAAAGAACACAGTAGCAAAAAGCTTGATGTCAACTGTCCTTTTCGTATCTCCCACTCCTCAGGCTCATGTCAGGTCTAGGCCATCCTATCCAAAACTGCTTGAGTTATTACAAAAAGTACCTGTGCAGGGCTTTGGGGACTGTTCTGCAGCTGTGTCCTGGGATTTTGTAATTAACAGGTCACCCCTACCTGTTTTGCCATGTCCCAGTCTCCAGCTTTGGCATGACCTAGTCTCCTGCCTCAAAATCCATGAATATTTTCTCTGCAATAGGGTAATTACCAGATCATAGATCATGCTGACTCCTGCTCCACTCAAATAAATAATTAAGGGGTATTGTTTTTATTTTTTTAGATTAGATTTAAATATGTTTTTATCCTATGCACCAAAGCCAGGTGAAGAAAACAACCTGGAGTAGAGAGATGATCAGTTCAGAACTAGAGAAGGATCCCTTTAAACTACGGACATTTCCTAGAGATCAGAAACAGACCTCCTGCTCTTCATTGTATCCTGGGGGATCAACCATAGTGGGTTTGTAGTAAAGGTTTTTTTGGACTAACCTAATATTAGGTGATTCAAGTGCTCACAGTGAGAAGCAACCACTCTCAGGAAAATGACTAGGTGCATCTTTTAAATTCAACCTCAGAAGAGTCAGACAAGTTGAGCTGGCCTGAAAGAAATCATGTGCTCAGCCCAGGTAAAAACCAAGTGGTTCTGGCAATAACGGGGAAAAAGAGCTGAAAGTGGAAGTTGAAATGAGAGAGAGCAGGGAGCTGTCTTAATCTGTTTTTTTGTTGCTGTAACTGAATACTACAGACTAGGTTATTTATAAAGAATAGTGA
This sequence comes from Heterocephalus glaber, assembly GCF_000247695.1. The sequence continues at coordinate 8,988,094 of NW_004624814.1, read as the reverse complement.
TTTATTAAGCACATGATTCTGGAGGCTAGCAAGCAAGCCCACGAGATTGGCAACTGCTCCTGGTGAGGGGTTCCTTGCTTCATCAGAACATGGTAGAGGGCATCCCATGGTGAAGCAAAGCAAGAGTGCTAGATAGGTTTCCTCTCTTCTTCTTATAAAGCCACGAATGCCATCATGGGACACCACCACCATGACCTCATCTCATACTAGTTACCTCCCAAAGGACTGAATTGTTAAATACCATTAACCTATAGATTTGGGGATTCAATTTCCAATACATGAACTTTGGCGGGGGAGGGCATTCAAACCATAGCAGGAACCATTAAAACAAGAAAATGAAGAAACTTTTGTGGAAAATCAAGTAGAACTTTTAGGTTTGAGGAGCTAGAAGGTTGTTCACATAGAGACATCCAACCAGCAGCCCCTCACTTTGCATAGGAGTCATCAGGACAGGATGGAGGAGGTGGACCTTCAGAACTCAGCCTTCTCCTCCTTCTATCCAGCACTCCACCACTACTGCCACCTATCCACAGGTTTGCTGATGGCACCTTTTACATATTTCTTGAAACATTTCCTTCCCATCTGTCTACCATTTGCAATCTTATGTCCTCATAGTCTCTACCTTCAATGACTGCCTTCTAACAGATCTCATCTGCCAACCTCTGCTCTCCTTAAATTCACTTTTCACACTGTCTCCAGGCATCTACCTCCAAAGAAATTCCTGGGATCTTCTTTGTTGGCTTACAGCCTGTTGCATGCTTGGCTCTCACTTTTTAAGACTTGGTACAGGCATCACCTTCTCCAGAATGTCGTCCCCAACACCCCAAGCACAGTTAGGTGACCCCTGTGCACTTAGAGTTCATGTGTGTCCTGCCTGTACACAATGGCCTGCAGTTACCTCTTTGTGTCTTCCTGCCCTGCAGCCGATGAGCTCCTCGGGGCTGCAGTCACACCTGGGCACCTCTGTCCTCAGCACCTGTCCCAGTCTCTGGGGCACACAGATACTCTTGGGAGGGAAGAAAAGGGAGAAAAATGGAGGAGGACCAGATATCAATCTTGGAAAATGCTTATGTATAGTGGGGTAGATGCTAGGGTTTCCACACCCTACCTGAAGGAGTTTAGCTGCCTGCTAAGTCAGGGAAACTTGGAGTTAACTAGTTATTTGACTATGATCAGGCCACTTAACCTCTCTGGGCCTCAGTTCTCCCGTCTAAACAGAAAGTTTGGACAAGGTGAGCTCCTCAGTCTCTCCAGCGTTGCTTCCAAAGCCCCACAGTTCCCCCAGCCATGGGAGCCTTGGCCCCATCTTCACTCCCAGGGACTCAGCCTCCAGGTTCTCCTGCATCTGCCCTGCCCTGAGCCCCTGCCTGGTCCCCTGACCTCTCCTGCTCCTAGCTGGAGGAGTCCACAGCAGTGTCATTAGACAGCACTGACGGTCAATGATTCTGCCAAACAACTCTTGATGCAAATTAAGCCTACCTGGCTTTCCTTCTGAGTTGAACCAGGGGTTTCCTGGGTCCAGGCTTACATTCTCATAAACAGCTGAAGTCCAGATGGCCATGTCTTTGTATCTTCCTAATTGTCTTCTTTTAAAGCTCATTAAATTCCTCTTTCCACCCACTGCTGGAGGGGAGTTCACTGGGCTCTGGAAAAGCTCAGTTCCTCCTCTCTACCTAATTGGACAGCATCCTCCATGAATAAGGGAAGACTGCTGGTCTCGGGCCAGGCAGCATGTCCTCAGACCTGTGCCACACATGGAGACAGGAGATGAAAGACATAGTCTCTTTCCTCACATTCCTCATTGTCTAGTGAAAAACACAAGAAATAGCTATTGAGGAGGTTGAGATAAGCTCCAGGAGGACATGTCCCACCCCTAAATGAATTACCTTACCTCTTAATACAGAAAGCTCCACGAAGCCAGAGACCCTGTGGACTCACTCACTACTGGATTCCCCACACCTAACACACTGACTGTCACGTAGTTGGCATTCAAGAAATATCTACTGAATAAATAAAAGCATGTCACATTCTTTGCTGTATCTCCAGATCCCAACTCAGCACTTGGCTCAATAAATCCTTGAAGAATTGATGAATAAGGGAGGGATGGAGCAGGGCTTTGAAGGATAAATAGGAGTTACTCAGCCAAGGGAAATAAAAAGAAAGAGGCAGGAGGTCCCAAGGGCAGAGAGGATGACATTTGTAAAGGCAGGCAAAACACAGAGTTTTCAGGGAATAGCAGCTTGTTGGAAGCAGCCCAACATTTTATTTAAAATGAGTTTAAATCAATGAACTTTACAGAAAAGTGCCAGAAGACCACCTAGGTTTTCTCATTTCTTTCTTTTCTACCACCAGTCTATTTGCTTTAGATTAACAAAGTCACAGGGCCCTCACATTTCTACTCTATTAATTGCCACTTTTTTGTTTGCAAGAAATAGAGAAACTTCATTCAAACTAGTTCAAGCAAAAGAACCAGCAAATGATTTGATCAGTGCATCTATGTATGTAAGCATGTCTGTTTCTTTGTATTTAACTATCCACTGACTGCCAGTCTGTCTGTCTACCTATCTATCTGCAGATGCTTCTGTACTTACAGTGGGATTATAGTCCAAAAAACTCTTCATACATTAAAAACATCATAAATCAAATGAATTTAATACCCTAGCCTACCATCACAGCTTAGCAACACACTAAACTATAGCCTGTTGATTATTTCATTCATGATTATGTGATCAGTGGTTGGTGATCACATGACTGACTGGAAGCTGCGACCTCTGCCGAGCACCTGAGATAGTGTTGTACCACTATCACTAGTTCAGGAAAGACCAAAATTCTCAAATTTGAAACAAATTTGGTTTCTACTGAATTCACATCACCTTTGCTCCATCATAAAATCAAAAAAATCTTTGTCAAATTGTCTATTGTAGGTCAAGGACCATCTGTCTTTACTTCTGATCCAGGTTTTCTTTCTTCTAGGGTATCTTCATTCTCTTCTTCAAACAGCTGCCTCTTTGAAATCACAGAAACAGGCTTACATGGTCCCAGCAGCTTTAGAAGCATCCGTATAATGTTCATATAAGAAATCCGAAGAAGAGAATTTGACTGGTTCTGTTTAGATTCACAGGCTCACTCCAGAACAGTACCTGAGACCACTGCCCTGCCTGTGTCTTGTGCCCCCATGAGAGATAATGCCATGTCTGACAGACACAGGAAATAGAAAGGAGTGTTCTCCAAAGGAACAGAATCAGAGCAAACTAAAACTGTACTCCCACCTCATGAACCATGCCTATGTCCCGGGCAGCCAAGTGCCTACCCTAGACACCTCATAACCATATCCAGCCATCCCCATTCTGCAGAGGAGGAGGTAAACTTTGCATATGCACGTGTCTTGTTTTCATGTAGCCTCTTCTCTGGGCCTGAGTCTCTTCATCTGTAAAGTGAGTATGTTGAGCTAAATTCACCTTTAAAGGTCCCATCCAAAGATGACATTCTGGTGTTTCTGAGATGTTTACATTTCAACTCTGGCTAACTTACCTCGGATAATGGAAACCTGTTTCCTTGTTTAATTGTTTCATGAAGTAGGTTTGGGTATTTTATTTTTGTTATTTTTAGTCATCTCAAAAACACTTGATCTAAGTTCAGCAAAAGAATCCCATGTCTTTCCCTCAGTGCATTTTTCAGCCTCACTCAGAGTTAGGATTATTTGGATTATCCTCTTTGGAAGAATATCCTCTTCTGAGACATTGAAGGGTGAAGTTTTAGATCTATTTTAGTTTTAATTCTTGTACCCCAAATTTTCATTATTTCTGATTGATCCTGGGAGCTGCAGGAAGAGAAATCATTGTTCCCTGAGGTTATTTGTGGTCCACTTGACTTTAGTAGAGAATATTTCAGACTGGGGCCTCTGAACCTGAAACTGTTGCCTTTTATATTTATTGAGCATCATGACAGACTTGTGAGGTGCAGAGAAATCGAAACCACTGTGGCATTAACCCTTCACAGTGGGACTCTGGGCCTTTGCCAAGCACATTCACCTGCCCCTGAACCAACAAGTCCAGCCACCGGGGAATAGGGGCAAAAAACAGGACACAAGGAAGAAAACTGACCTCCTCAAAGTCAACAGCTAGTTGATGAAATTTAAATTTAAAATCCAACTCTCCTGACTTCCATCCTCGTTCCCCTATCTTCCCTCCCACAAGCAACTTGGCCCTTGATTTCCAGACACCTGTACTGTTTGCAGAAAAAGCCTTGTCCCTCGACCAAGCCTAATCAGCTAGTATTAACTCCCCAGGGATCCTCTGACAGAGCCAAGCCTTTGTTGGGCATGGAGGCTGAATCCCCTCATGCCCTTGGCTCTGTCTAAGACTCACACCTGCAGCCCTACACACCTGCAAGCAATTGAAGACCCGTGTCTCTCTCTCTCAAAACTGTGAGGATGTCACAGCAGATGCTGACATTGCCCACCAGCCCCTGAGGCTAGAGAAGTCTTCACAGGCTGGCATGACTGGCAAGGGCCACAGCCAGGTAGATCCTGAGCCACATGGGCACCATCTGTTTGGCGTTTCCCAGACCAAAGTCCAAGGTAAGGGGTAGCCCAACTCCTCCCTGAGCTCCCCATCCCCTGCATAGGAACCCTGTTCCTCAAAGGTCCCAGCTTTCTCGGATGGGCTTAAGAGGCTGACAGCAGCCAAAACTTCTCATTTGAGAACCACAAGAGGCCTTCCAAACCTTTCTCCAAAAGTCCAGTACATTTCTTAGCATGTCCTCTCACAAAAATATTTACGGGAGATTTGCTGCATTCCTGGCAAATTAATGAAGCTGTTATGCTTTTCTAGAATATTAATATTCTCCATGCTTCAAGGTTGATGATAAAGGCCCCATCATCCAGGAAACTCCTCCTAGGATTTCCATGCTGTTTCAATTAATAGCACATAGAACACTCAAAGCTTTGCTGCTCTTGGCTGGCTCTTCCATGCAAACCCTCTCTTGGTGCCTGGTACCCAAACTGCCTCTATTAGTGTCTGAAATGGCCCCAGAACCCATCTCTGACTCTCCACTCTCCCCAGACCTCAACCTATCAGCCTGTCTGAGCCCATTCCTTCCCCTGTGATCTCTTCTCCCTTGCCACAGAAGCATTGCACACAACCCAGTAGTCTTTTTCCTGAGTACTTCAGCTTTCTGGATATGAAAACCAGACTATCTTGCCCTGACTCAGAAACATGCATTAACTTTCAGCTGTTGATAGGATTTTTTAAGTCACTCATCCAGTATTTGTTGAGCAACTGTCATGTAACAATTATTCTGCAGACGGTGAGGATACAACAGTAAGCAAAATACAGCAGTGGTCTAGATGGGAGGACAAGCATAGGTCAGCCGGCAGCAAGGGTGATCAGCCCTATGATGGCAAGTTTGTGTGACAGGAGCACCTTCTCTTGGATGGAAGGTTTCCTGGCATGGGGCAGCTGGCTTGAAGAAAACTCCCTGTCTGCATTCAAGGTCTATGGCCCCCTAATCCTCCAAGTGCTTACTCTGAGCAGTCCAACATCCAATGACTCACATACCCTGCCCAAAGGGCTTTCTTCCCCATGCTTCATTCTGAATTATTTCCCCATGTATAGAATTTAAATCTCCAACTAAATTAGAAATTTTAGCAGGGCAGGATCAGGATTCCTTTCATAAACTCAGCTCCCTGGGTGACACAGGACTGGTCCATAGGATTTACTTAAATGTTTGAATTAGGTACTGTGGTAGAGACTCTCAGAACTGTAGCCAGGCAATGGCTGGCCCAGGAATGATGCCCTTTACCTTCCAGTCATAGGACACAGGCACCAGTCATAGTGGGCCACTTCCAAATCGGGGACTTTGTAAGCCTGTGTTTTCTTCCCACCCTCTTCCCTCTCATACAGGCTGACCCGCAGACAAAATGATGACCCAGCGTTGAGCATGACCTTTCATACTGTGATCATGACATGCAAAGGAATTCAATGTTTCGGTACCATAAACAGTGTCACTATTGGCAGAGCAGTCCAGCCTTATCCTAAATAATAGAGGTGCAAGATACCCATCTTCCACCTCAAAACTGGAAAACCTAGCATCTGCCATGCTCCAGGGCAACACTCAGCAGGTGCTAGTCTCCATTAGCCACAGACCCCGCAGTCCCCCATGAGTCCAAGGGTCCTGCCCCAGTCCTTGCACTTTTGATTTTCAAAACTGCCTTGTAGCTTATTTCAAGCATTTGAGCCTCTGAGTACAAAATAAATCAGGGAGTCCAGTTGCCAATGACCCTCCCCTCAGCTCTTCTCTTGGGAGTTTATGCCATTTTAGAACCTATAACAGCAATCTTGGTCTTGGTTCAGGACCTGAGTGGGACTCAGTGCCTTGCCTCTAAGAAATATTCTATAATGACCCTTTATATTCCTGAAATGAAATTAATTTTACCTACCTATTTATATATAATTTTAAAAATTGGTACAATGCTCTAATTAAAATATCAAAAGACATAAACATACCTTATGGTGACATCACATGTTTAAGATGCAAAAATTAGGCATGATGACATCAGAAGCCAGGATGAAATCAAATGGTTGCATGCAGAAATAGAAGGGCGACATCATGAAGGCAGATGTGTGTGTGTGTGTGTGTGTGTGTGTGTGTGTGAGAGAGAGAGAGAGAGAGATTGTGGTGACCCAATTATATAGTAGACTATCATCAGGGATGTGTTTTATCCAAAAGATATAAAACTCTTGGTAAAGTCTGGAACAACACAAAATCCAGTCTTTCCTTGATTCTTACAACTGCATTCTGAGAAAATTTCATGCATTTAGAGTCATGAAGCAAATACTCCATGTTCATGTGTAATGTGAAACTCAATTTTAGGCTCCAATCATCCTAAACATGTTCTGCACTCAAGAATCTACAATGAGTCACACGAGACAGGGTGGCTCTTCAGAGTGGCCCAGCATCCAGAACCGCGAAGGCAGACTATCATCTCTGCCTTTTCCACTACGTGCTGAGACCATCCCAACCCAACCGCTAAGACAATACCAAACCCACACATTTCCAAAGTCCCCCTTCAGCCAGAATATTCTCAATAAGAACTTCTGCTCTAAACCAAACAGACATACAGAGAGGTGAAAGGGATATTGAACAAACTCAAGTGTTTCTTCATAGCATGATGAAAATAAGGCATATCACCTCAATGTGATTTCTTGGGACCACCAACTTGTTAGCAAAGGAATCAGCAATGATTTAAAAAGACAGTAGCAGGAGTTCAGGTGGAAGAGCTTTGTCTCCCCCTGGGCACTGGGAGAGGGGGAGGGACATGGCTTGCTTCCTGGACAGCCCCTGACAGCTCTCCCCAACCCTATTCTAACCTGACAGGAGATACTTTACCTCTAGATTTCTGTTTTTCAAAGGAAGAATAAGTAAAAAGAGAGGCTGAACCTGAATGAGATTCAGTTCTCCTGGCCCTCTCATCTGCTGCCTATTTTTAGCCCCCTTGAAGAGTCACATTGAGACATTTCTTCGCTGTCTCTGAGAGCACTTTCACCTAAAATAGTTCTTGAGTCATTTTTCTCTGCTGTTGTGACATTGGGGCAGACAAGACGGACGCTTGTTTTGAAGAAACATGCGTGTACATCAGGTTTCATTGGGCCTGCACAGGCTGAGGCCCAGAATCAAAATTACTCTAGGCCCCCACAAAGCTAGAAATCATCCTCTGAACCCTTCCCCAGAGACCAGCTTCCTGGGATCTCAAGGAAGAAACGCCTCCTTTTCTCCACAGAAGTTTGTATTGTGTATACTCTGACATGGTTTCTTTAGTAGTTTTTTTACTGCATCCTTAGCCTATTTATTTATTTTTATTTTGAGACAGGATCTGACTAAGTCACTAAATTGCCTAGGCTGGGCTTGAACTTGTGATCCTCCTGTCTCAGCCTCCCAAAGTGCTGGGATCACAGTCATGTGCCACCACACCTAGTTTCCTTTAATGGCCCTTGAAAAAACACTGTTGCGATTCTCCGTGAGTATAAGGAAGGGACAGAAACAGAATGCTAGCTGTTTCTCCTTCCACCAACCCAGTGCCCTTCTTCGTCCCTCAGATCTTAATCCCCTCCAACTGAGCACCTAACTTTCCTCATTTCATGCCACCCTCACCTCATTTCCTCCTCTGTCCCAAGCCATTTTTAACTGTCAGACTGGGAAAGATCTCCCCTGACAGGACAATTAAATATTAATGCCTTGATTGAAGAGTCTTGAGCAAATCAATTAAAGATAGGATGTGTGGGGCTGAAGCATTTTTAATCTATTTTTTATTTCTGTCAGGAAAGTGCCTGCTGGAGCCCTTGGCCCCGAGGCGCCCAGGGCTGGGATTGACTCAGGAAGACGTGGAGGGACGGCTGAGTAGCTGGTCACCATCCTCCTCAGACAGGGTCAGGAGCAGGGCTGATGGGGCCTCTGTCCTACCATAAGGATGGACAGAAGGGACCTTCATCAAAAGCTTCCCAGGCTGAGCTGCTGCTCTCATTCGACTCCATACTGTGCCACTTTACACTAGATGTACATAATTACTTGCTTTCTTATTTGCATTGCAACCTGGCATGTGAGGTAACACACCCAGGGCAAGACCTTTCTACACAGGTCCCCACCCAATGCCCGGAACTTGATAGGCCTTTAACAAATGTTTGTGCAAAGAACCCACAAGGCAATGAAATCTGGCCCTTTTTACAACTTCCTTGCTTCCAACGGCAAATCTGTTGAGTGACAGCTAAAAACGTCATTCTTCCATTCCAAGTGTCCTTGAGGTGGCACAGGGACAAAAACATAACATACATGAGATGACCCAGAAAAAAATGAGAATTTATTTCAAATTTATTTCTAGAAAGAAGCAGAGTGGGCAGCTGCTCCCACACCCTGAGATAAACTGCTGACTGACCTTTGGTGGGTGCAGAGTTTGGCTCTATGTTCTCTGGAAATGCATAGGCCAAAAGGCAGACATTGTAGCCTACATGGTTTTTATTTTCTCACCAAAAAGAACACAGAGTGATCTGTCACCAGACTGGGTCTGCGGAGGTCCCCAAAGCTGAGATAAGAAACCTAACCCACCCTAAACACAGAATGGGCTGGAAGGTTCGCTGATGCCCATTGCAGAACAATTTTCAGGACACGTCAGTAAAAGGCTCAGGAAGAGCTTCTTAGGCAGCGATTTTAGTGCACACTCAAAGACATACGTGTGGGTCATCAGGAAAGAGCCATGTTTTACTTCCCGAATCAGGGAACTTTTATGCTTCTCTTGAGGGGTAGGAATTCCGGGAGAACATGGCCCACCTCCCAGAAGGGTACTGGCCCATACTACATGTATAGCCAGTTTTTTCAGATGGATAATTTAAGCATTCTTTCGATTCTCTCAACCTGTTCTTTTATCTTAGGATCAGATTCCTGAGGAATTTGGACATGATAGGTCTGGAAGGAAAGGAGCCTGCATTTAAGCAAGAGAATGCTGATGTGGATCTCCTTGGATAGCTTCATCTGAGAGCCAAAAGTTAGGTCTTAAAAGCACAATTCTTAGGGCCAGGGATTTAGCTCAGTGGTTCCGCCGCCTGCCTCACAAGCGCAAGGTCTCGAGTTCGATCCCTGGTACCAAAAAAACCCCTCAAAAGTACAATTTTTAGTTATTGATTTCCTTGTTTCTTTTTTTCCTATCTTTTATTTCTTCTATTCAACCTCAGATCTTCTGAGAGGATTTTTCTAAAACTATAAATCAAGAGTGATTTATGAGACTTCTTATACAGAAATCCTAGTGTCCCTTTGCTGTTCCCTTCACAAGCTGCTCTCACTCTGGCCACAGGACTTGTCCATTTCCTGGGATGCATCCTGGAAACTCTTGGTATTGGCCTTTCTGCTCAGGGTCTCCTCGAGAGTCATTCTGCCTCCTGTGCACCTGGCAGTGCTGTCCCTCACTTACCTTTCTTTATTTTTCTCCATTTCATTTACCTCCTTTTGCTGCCCTCAATATCTGTTTCTCACTCATTTGCCTGTTGGCTGTCTTCCTCATTAGACCATGAACTTCATGAGGGCAGGATTTGGTCCGTTATGCTTAGCGCTGGCCCTAGATGAGCACTTGACACCTAGCAGGCATTCAATATCTATTAGTCAAATTTTGAGTCAAGGACATCATATCAACCATGACTTTTGGAAGCCACAAAAATACTGCTTTAAAGGGAGACTCCTATATTATGAAGGCTTTCTGATGCATATGAGACAACATGTTCCAGGCCTTTTAATTCCTTATAATACAATTTCACACAGGAGCAGAATGCAGGGGGGTTATAAACATTATGAAGTATGACTTCTGGCTAGCCTAGCTTTCTTTACTCAGCCCAGGCTAGCTCTGCAGTTTCTCCTCCACTCTCCACTTTTACTTTGTCAAGTAAACTTGGCCTCTGCTAGAAGAAGAAGAAGGAGAAGGAGAAGGAGAAGGAGGAGAAGAAGGGGGAAGAGAAGGAGGAGGAGGAGAAGGGGGAGGAGAAGGTGAAGGAGAAGGAGGAGAAGAAGGGGGAGGGGGGAAGGGGAGGGGGAGGGGAGAGGGAGGGGGAAGAATGACTTCTGTCATTTGGTGTCAAACATGAAGGACCAAAGTGAGCTTTGACATGTTTTCATTCCCTCAGGTCAGCTCTTGGGTAGACTTCCCAGCAGGACTCTAAGTACAGCTCTTCAGGACTGCTTGAAGGGAGAGCATCTTGGCTTAGCTCTCAGGTAATAAGACAATGTACACTCACTGCAGATGTTTAAGAGCTGGGCTTACAGTCTCATCCACAGAGAGAGTGAATTAACTTTAGTAGGAACAGGGAAGCAGAGTAGCTATAGGCAGAGCCTCTCAGTAGAAGAGAAAGCTAAACACTGTCTGTCGAGGGCTGACACAAAGTTCTAGAGTTCTCTGTTGCTGCATAACAAATGACTCCCAAGCACCTTAAAATGACAAACATTCATTATCTCTCAGCTTCTGTGGGTGGGGAATTTAAGAGCAGCTCAGCTTGGTGGTTGAGGCTCAGGGTGTCAGATGAGGTTGGACCCATGACACCAGCCAGGGCTGCTTGATGGAAGCTGGAGAATTTCCAAGGTGTCTCGCTCACAGCGCTGATGACAAGTCCTCGTGGGTTATCTTCAGGAGGCCTCACTTCCTACCATCAGGACCTCTCCTTAAGGCCACCTGAGGGTCGTCATGATGCGACAGCCACATCCCCCAAAGCAGAAGAGAGAGCCAAAAGAAAGTCTCCGTGCCTTAGGGCCTAGCCTTGAAAGTCTGTCGTTTCCTGTCATTTCCTGAAAGTTTTATTTGTTGAAAGTGAATTGCCAAGTTCAGACCATACTCAAGGAAAGAATTAAACTCTATCTCTTAAAAGAAGGAAAATCAACAAGTTTGTAGAGATATCTGAAAATCACCAAGAAGCTAAAGTGGACAAAGTGGCCTTAGCAACCATCACCAGTGCGAGGAAAAGACAACGGACTGAAGAATTGGATGTCCCAGAATTCACATCTCGAACCTATCACTTACCAGCTGGATGAACTCAAAGACCTTTGCCATCTCTGCGCTTCAGTTTTCTCTTGTTTTAAAATGAAGATCATAGCACTCATTTTGCTAAATGCTATGAGAAATAGAAAAAAAATGCATGTCAATCTCTCTTCTGGACACATGGTTATCTGCTTGGCACTTATTCCCACAGCTCTGCCTGTTCTTAATACTTTGGAGTGAGGATGCATATTTTCAAAGTGAAGCAAATCACTTGAATTCTCTCTTTTCTTCAGACTGATACTTTCAAGGTCATTACTATTTAGTATTTGGGTCAGGAAGGGAAATAAAAATTAAAAGGTGTGTTCTTCTATGCAGCAACCCCTTGGTTGAATGGGCTTAGGGCTTTTCATTCAATCCCAAAGGCTGGCAGTAAAATTACAAGACAAAAGGAAATTCATAGAGAGATGAAATTCACATAGAGAGTCAAATTGCAATACAGCAAATCCCACACAGACACAAGACTTCAGGAAAGGGAAATTGTCTTAACCCATCCAGAGCAGCTGTCTTCCTGGTAGAATGACTCTTTTTTACCTGTGCTGGTAGCTGGTAAGACCACCATCTTGGCCCAGACAACATTTTCCTGTCTTCTGCACATAATAAATAATATAAATCTATGTCACAAAAAAAAAATCAACCTCCAAATTCTTCCATCCCATTTGCTAATTTTTTTCTTGGTCTTTACCCAAGCCGTGGCTCTCCGTCTCATCCAGTTCAAAATATCTCCCATTTATATGATGTTTTTAATTTTTAAAGAATTGAATCTTTGGGGCCGGGGATTTGGCTCAGTGGTTTCACCGCCTGCTGCGCAAGTGCAAGGACCCGAGTTCGATCCCGGGTACCAAAAAAAAAAAGAATTGAATCTTTAATGACACAACAATGCTGAACATTCAATATTGAGTTTGCATGATGAAACTTTCTAATAACTAGTTTTTGTTTTTTCTGTAAGTCCCTGGCTCAACTTTGAGTTGACTTGTTCTCGGCAATAATTAGGATTCCTCAAAGGAAATGGCACAATTATTGAGAAATGAAGTTGCCCAGGGCAAGATGTGACCGTGAAGGTATAAAAAATGGCAGCATCGTTCCCTGCATTGTATTCCACTTATGGTATATAGTCAAAAGCCCAGGTTATGCCTTTCTAAAATATCCTGGTTGATGCAATTCCACTCACAATTTATTTCTCTCAATTTTATGGAAAATGTGGAACATTAGCACAAGGCAAGAATGTAGCATCTCCCTGATTTGCCCAAACCCAGAAGGCTTTATTCAGTACACCTATTTGGATGGGCTTGGACAAGCATCTCTGAAATAGAAATGCTCCATTAGTAAACTGCAAATAGGCAGTGCTCAGAAATGAGCTGTAAGAATTCTACAGTTATTCTGTTATTTCATCTCTTGCTTATTTCCCCCCAGTGAATTTCATGACCTATTTTTTCTTTGATTGATTTTTTCAGATAGGGTCTTATCTTGCTCTGCTATCCAAACTGGCTCTGAACTCCTGGTCCCAAGTAATCTTTTTGCCTCAGCTTCCTGAGCAGTTGAGACTACAAGCTCATGTCACCAGCTCATGTCCTACTTTTAAACTCCATTTTAGCTTAAGATGACAAAGAAGCCCTTTGGAAATTATATGAAGTCCATTATTTTAATTGATTTGTTTAAAATATTTTAATCAATTAGCATTAAATCAAAGTGTGTTGCTATATATATTACATTTTTATATATATAATATATAATGCAGTGGTACCTCAGTTTATGAACTTGATTCTTTCCATGATTCTAGTCTCAACCAGAGTTGGACAAGAACTGAATCAAATTCAGGGGTTAGGTTCAATGTTGACTTTATGGGGAAATTTGATTCGGTTCTCATCCAGTTCGGTTTACAGCCAGAATTGTGGAGAAAATTGAGTTCATGAACCGAGGTACCACAGTATATGCATATTATATATATATATATATATATATATATTTACATGCTATGTATATAATATATAAGTATTGTTCATTATATGTTACATAATGTACAATTAAAACAATATAAAATGTATGTGCTATGAATATAAATATATATATGCTACATACATTTAGAATATACAGATATATACACATTTGTATATGCATATGTATATATGTATGCTCTGTGCTATATGTTTAATTTCCAATCAGTCTTTACAATTCTATACTGTAACTGTTACTTCTCCATTTTTCAAGCAATGAAATTCATTAGAGTTTCATTTGGCAATCCAAAGAAGTCCGGTAATAATACATTTGGAATTTAGACTCAGTGTTGTCTGATTTTAGGGCTTGTGTCTCCTCTCCCCTACATCATTCTGACTTCCTCACAAGTAACTACAGAGGAACATCAAATTCTGAAGCAGATCGGGAGGCTGAGGCAGGAGGATTGCTACCGGTTTGAGGCCAGCCTGGGCTAGCCAGTGAGTTCAAGGCCAGCCTCGGCTAAACAGCAAGACCCTGGCCCAAAAAACAAAAAGCAAAAGCAAAGAACGAAAGTCATACAAAGTTTATTCTCCAATCACATTCCAATCTCCATTGGAATTAGAAATCAAAAACATTTACAAAGAGCTTTGAGGAATTTTCAAACCCGTGGAAATTAAACAGCGAACTACTGAGCAACGTAGGAGTCAGAGAAGTCCTGGGAGATTAGAAAAGCCCAGAGGGCGAGAAGTGGAGAGGGCGCAGGACATCTGAGGGGTGGCGTAAAGTGGAGCCCCAGGGAATCTGCAGCTGTGAACCACTTTTAGAAAGGACAGATCCCCCAGTTCACCTCCCACTTTAAGGAAAAACAAAAGCAAAGCAAAGCCAAAGCAGACTTCACCTGAAGCAAGAAGGAAGGAAATAACAGTATTAGGGTGGAATCATTAGACAGACTAGAAACGGCGGCAGCAAATCCACAGCCCGAAGGCGGGCGGGACTGGAGGAGAGGACAGGCTGCCAGGTGCGTCCGGAGTGGACTGGCGTGGCCACCTGTGCGGGCAGGAGGACTCGGTGTCCTCAGAGCCGCGGGGGAGCCGCGGTGCCCGGGTCGCCCTCCCCTCCGCTCCCCGAGGCTGGGGAGTGGGGCAGAGCGTGGACCCATCTTCCTGTGCCCGCCTGTCCCTCGGGAGTCCCTCGAAGGCTGCGTGTGTGCAGGGGACAGCGTTGGTGGCCTGCACGCAGGTCTGTCCCCTCTTCTTCACCGCAGGTGACGTCTCGGGAAGCCTCCGCTGTCAAGTGACCCAGCATAGGGCCGGGGATTTAGCTCAGTGGATCCGCCGCCTGCTGTGCAAGCACAAGGACCCGAGTTCGACCCCCGGTACCAAAAAAAAAAAAAAAAAGGTGACCCAGCATAGAAAAGAAGATCTTTGCAGGGCCTGCTTTGTTCCTGGGAATTTCCTGCCTCACCAACCCCAGGGAATGCGAACCAGGCTGCAGCTGCCCCACCTCAGCTCAGTGAGCGAAGACGCAGGGCACCCAGCCCCAGGCCACAGAGTGCTGGGCCCAGCGCCCCCAGGCAAGGTGGCCCTGGGGACACCAGCGTGGCCCCTCCAACCCCAGAGCGAGGGTCTCGGCCCAGCCGCCTTCCTGTGTGACCTCATCGTCCCGACACAGACACGCCGCTGTCCTGTCCGGGAAGAACACGGAGCCAGCTACCAGAGCCGAGCTTCCCTGCTGACCGTGCCGGCTGGCGTCCCCGAGCCCCTTTGCAGAGGTTTCCCGTGCCCCTCGTGCCGTCCACCCTCTTTCCTCTGACTCACCACATCCCTACTAAGCCACCCCCAGGCCAGGCCCTGCCCCGGGTCCTGCTGTAAAAGCCCTAGTCACTCCAGCAAAGGACACTGACATCCAAGCAGGTAAATAAAGCAGAGGAAGAGTGGGGGCGCGGTGGTGCACGCCTGTCATCCCAGCACTTGGGAGGCTGAGGCAGGAAGGTCGCTGTGAGTTTGAGGCCAGCCTGGGCTACAGAGCAAGATCCTGTCTCAAACCAAAAAATGGGGGGGGGGTGCCTTAAAAGTGTACAGAAAGACACAGGAATGTGCGCAGTGGCAGGGCTGACACAGAGCACCTGACCCCCAGTGGAGGGACAAGGGGTCAGCCACTGCCACCCCACGCGGGTGGGGAGGGGCGGGGCCGGTCTGACTGGCAGGGAAGAGTAAAGGATGGGACAGGAGGCAGGCAGGAGGCGGGATGGCTGGAGAGGACCCTGAGCACCCAGAGACTGTCCTTCCTGCAGGTCCTCGCGGGGGGAGGACGCAGACTCAGTGTGAGCCCGAAACGGTGGAGCCAAAGGCATGCCTGCCGCAGGTGTAGGTGGTACCTGAAGACCTGTTTTCTGGTTTTGTTCTCCAGCACTGGGGACTGAACTCACTGTGTTTGCACTGAGCTGCACCCCAAGCCCTTTTGTTTTTATTCGGAGACAGGGTCTCGCTAAGTTCCCACGTTGCCCCGGCTGAGCTTGAACTTTCGACCCTCCTGCCTCAGCCTCCCACGGTGCTGGGCTCACAGGCGTGCAGGCTGAGAAGAGGCTGTTGTCCGGCCCGCAGCTCTCAGGGTGGGAGTCTTGGAGGAGACTCACGAGGCAGAGACGGAGGGACTTCGGAGCTCAGGGCCAGCTCCCCGAGGAGGCCTGCCCCAGTCCCTGGCTTTCCAAGCGCAGCCTCGCGCTCCTACCTGAAGTCCCCTGGCTCGGGTTTGGGGCGGCCCAGTCCACACCCACCCCGGGACCGCGCCCTGCTCTTCCCGCAGTGAGAGCCAGGGACCCGGGGCCCAGCCCCGCCCATCTGCGCAGTCACTGCTGGGGCCTGGCAGTGGCGGGCAGCTCTGTGCGGAGAAACCACGACGCCGACCCGGGCAGGAGCCGAAGAGCGCCCAGCCGGGGCCCTGGAAACGCGATTCGCTCAGATGGGGAAGCGGTTGGACAGCAACCCGGCTCGGCGGCGGGGACGGCGTGACGTCCGCGCCCCCTGGTGCCCAGCCTAGGAAGTGACCGACGTCGCTCCTGTTCCGCTCAAGCACGCAGGCTGCGCTCTGGTGGTGCAGGCACGCGAGCTGCGAGAGGGAAAATGAGGAGCAAAGGGGCGGAAAGGTCTGCAGCCCAGAGAACTAAGGTTCAATGTTTTCCTTTGGTTTTTGAGACACGGTCTTGCTATGTAGCCCAGGCTGACTTGGAACTCTCAGAGATTCTCCTGCCTTGGCCTCTCAAGTGCTGGGATGACAGTCGTGCGCCACCACGCCACACTGGCATAAAATCTATTTTTAAAATAATCTTCATTAAACTTCCTTTCCCAAGATGGCATATTTTTATGAAAGTTTTTCTCAAAGGTGAGCTCCACGGCATAACCCAGAGCAAGGGTCCTGGTGGGGCCTGGCTGTGCGGGACTTGGACCCGTGTCCGCCTGGCGCATACCGGGGACACTCGGTGGCCAAGGCAGGGCCGAGAAGCACCGAGGACCCGCCTCCGTGTCAGGCAGCCTCGGCCTCCCTGGCCCATTCAGAGCACAGAAAGTGGAGTTCTCAGAAAGCGAGGTTTCCACCTCAGCCCATGGGTGACCCCAGCGAGGGCTGCTGACCCAAGGGGAACAGCCTTGGTACAGAGGCCGTGGCCCAGGAAAAGCCAGGGCTGGAGGACAGCAAGCACCTGTCTCCTGTACCCTTGCATCTTAGAGGTCACAGGTAGCCGGGTGCAGTGGTACATGCCGGTCATCCCAGCCTGGGAGGCTGAGGCAGGAGGATCTCTGTGAGTTGGTGGCCAGCCTGGGCTCCAGAGCGAGACCCTGTGGATGGCAGTGTTTCTCAAAGTGTGGGTCTTGAGGGATTTGTTAAAACGCTCATTCCTGGGCCCCCCTTAGCCCTAAGTTGGCAGCTATCGCAGAATCGATCGGGGCCTCTCTGACTCCAAGTGCTTTCAGATTCCCTTCAATGCTGTGAGCAGGAGGAGCGGAGCGGCTGTCAGAAGAACACAGGCTTGGTGACTTCAATTTGCGGCGGTTATGTGAAGCAACACAATGGGAATCACAGCCAGGGAGCCCCATAGGGCGCTGGGCCGGCGAGACAGCTGACCTCCCTTTCCTTCCTGCCCCGATGCATTTTTCCCTTCGACCAAATGTTCTTTCTGTGACACCCACAGGCGAATGAGAAGCTTCCTCTCGAGAGCCACAGGGGCCCTGGGCGTCCCTCAGTTCACCCCACATCAGGACCAGGCAACTGGCTAGCAACCAACTCTTATTCATTTTTAAATCCAGGCAGTCCCGAGTGCCATGAGCACTTCTATCTTTAAAAAAGTAGGAAAAGGAAAAAGGAAAGAAAAGAGAAAAAAACCATCCAATCTTATTTAAAACAAATCTGAGCCGGGTGTGGTGGTGCAGGCCTGTCATCCCAGCACTCGGGAGGCTGAGGCAGGAGGATTGCTCCAAGTTTGAGGTCAACCTGGACAACATAGTGAGATCCTGTCTCAAAAACAAAACAAAACAGAAATCCAAAAGAGGGAAGAAAGGTATTTACTGCAATATTATATGTCACACAGGTAAAAGGTAAATGGTAAATACTGTGTTTCCCCCCAAAATAAGACCTAACTGGAAAATAATCGGCCTTGCAAACTAGAGATCGAAACTGCTTGCCCAGTCTCCACGCCTCACCTGCCGCGCAGAGGAGCAGCCGCAGAGGTGCAGAGCACTGTGGTGCAACTGCCTATCACCATGGTAACGACCAGGCCTTTCCCGCTAGATCTTATTTTCCCGGAAACGCGGTACTATAAATGCAGTGCTAGTGTCTCTCACTGTGCTGGATGCTTATCATAATATTGAGCAATGCCCCTGTTCTGGGGTCTTTCCACCAAGCTCCATCCCCAGCCCGTTCTATTTTCTATCGTGAGCACAGTTTTGCTAAAGTCACTAAGTTGCCCGGACTGGGCCTGGACTTTCGATCCTCCTGTCTCAGCTTCCCAGAGTGCTGGGTTACAGCTGTGCACCACCATGCCTGACTGGCCTTGCCCTCTGATTGGAAAACTCCTATCCATCCTGTGAAGCCCAGTTGAAATGCCTCATTTGTGAAGCCTTCCTGACCCCCGCTCTTCAGGTGCTCCCCGGTTTGTGTACTCAGCTGCAGACACCAGTGAGAAACAATCGCCTTCCACGGGCCTCACACCTCAGCCAGGAGAGGCCTTCAGGGATGGCCCAGGTAGGCAGGCACCGGGGGTCCCAGCCCCATCTCTGCCTCACCCCCACAGACCTGAGCCTGGAAGAGGATGCCGGCCAGCTCCTCCTTGGCTGGCGTGACCCGAAGCCTACACGTGGGGCACTGTCGCGCTACTCCTGCGGGTGCCAGAGTCTGGGCCCCTGGGAGGAGGCGGAGCTGGCGCGTGGACATGGCGCTTGCGCAGCAGGCGGCGGAACCACTGAGCTAAACCCCCGGCCTGGGCTTCATCCTCTTTACGTCCCACCCCTCCCTGCAGCTCTTGGCCCCCTTCCCATTTGCAAAAGCTCTCCCTGCCCGTTTCCCATTGTGTGCCTTTTGTTTTGCTCTTGAACTTATTTATAGTTTGTTGTCATAAAGATGAACCATGTGATACTTAAGCTTGTATGTCTCATGTATTTCTCTTCACATTACAGTCTCAGGTGCACCCGTTTTCCTCACATGACTCAGGCTTATCCTTCTTTATGGCAGAGTAGTGCTCCATGGTGTGTAAATACCACACATTCTTGTTCTTTATCCCTTCATCTCCTGATGAGCACACAGGCGGCTTCCAAGAGTTAGCTATGATGACTTGTGCTGCTGTAAACACAGCGTGCATGGATCCCTGTGAGGTGATGTCTTTAACCCTTTGGGGAAGACACCGGGACGGGGCACAGCTGTGTCAAATGGAAGTTTCAGTCGTAGTTTTTGAGGAATCTCCACACTGATTTCCACAGTGGTTGCACAGTTTACACTCCCACCAACAGTGGAGAAAGGCTCTGTTCTCCCCGTCGACATGTGTTATTGGCTGATTTCTCGGTGATGGCCCTTCTTTCTGGGTGAGATGGGATCTGAGCGTTGTTTTGCTTTGCGTTCCTCAATCGGGCAGCGAGGTTAAACATTTTTTTCAGGAGCGCCTTAGCTCCCCTCCGGGTGCGGTTCTGCGTTTAGCCACACAAGGGCGCCGCTGAGCCGCGCCAGCGGCCGCCGGTGCTCAGGAAGGACGTGTCTTCCTGTCTCGGGCAGAGGACGCATGCGCCAGGACTGGTGGCCCCTGTAAGACCGCCGAAAAGGAGTGCGCATGCGCCAGGGCTTGCCTTGCAGGGCTACAGCGGGTGCAGAGGTGAGTGCGCATGCGCTAAGGCTGGCGAGCGGCACCTTCCCTCGAGTGCATCGGACCGCCAGAGACGCTGTTTCCCAACATGCAGCCCTGAGAATAAGGAACGACTGCCAGGCGGCTGCATAAACGCACAGGTCGTGCAACTGTGCAGTCGCACACATAGGTCCTAAACTGGTGACTCTGAGTCAGCTCTGCGTTGGGTGCCCACGGCGATTTCCTGGTTCTCGCGGCTGTGTAATTTTGGTTACGCGAGAGTGCCATTGTGGCCAGGCGGGATGGTGCACGCCTGGGAGGCTGAGGCAGGAGGATCACAAGTTCGACCCCAGCATGGACAACTTAGTGACTTAGCGAGACCCGGTCTCAAAATTTAAAAAGGGGTTAGAAATGTAGCTCAGAGTTAAGGCCTTGGGTTCCAACACCGATACAGCTCCCCATCCCCAAAAGATCAGAAGGTGGCGTATTCTTGTTCATGAGAAGAAAGGGGCGGCTTACGGTGAGTGGCTATCACGTCTAAGATTAGGCTGCAAAACAACCCTGACTTGCTGACACAGATCTGAAAGGCCTCGCTCTTTTCCCTCGGACAGCCAGCAGGGGTCGCGAGCTGACTGACAGCTGGTGCTCGGGCTGCCCTGGAAGCCCCTCAACTGCTCCAGGAAGATACCTGCCTGGGCCAAACAAGGCTTTGCATCACTTCAGACCAATCAGAGGTCTTGATTTGGACCACAGCAGTCTTGAATTCATACCAATTAGCAGCCTAGGATTTGGACCAATCAGCTGCCTCAAATGTGAACCAATCACAGGCCTGCCATTGCTATATAAGCAGCACTCTGGGCTGCCCCTCAGGTTGTTCCGATGGAGCCAGCAGTTGTTTGCTGGGTGCAGTCCAGCACCTGTGCAGAGTGCTGTCGTGATGGTCCGGTAAGTCCTGTCATTTGTCCCAGGGCCAGTGGGCCTGGGAAGGTCCTGTGAGTGTATTTGGGATTCTCCCCCTGTGCAGGGTGGGCAGAATGGGTTGCTTATTTAAAAAGCTGAGAACACTAGGGTAGGGGAGGACTGAAGAGTTCTAGAATCTGACAGAGACCTGCAGCTGGGTCAGTAGACTGGGAGACAGACGGGGTTCAGCGACAACTGGTGGAGACAGGAGGGCTGCTTATAGCAAGCAGATGGCCTCAGCTGGCTCCAGATCTAGGCTGCTGATTGGTCCAAGTCTGCGGCAGTAAGGTGGAGGACCGAGGGAGGGTGGAGCAGGTCTCCTGCAGCCCCTCAGTGACCGGCTGTGTGGTGACAGTTCTGTCTCTCAGCTCAGCCCAGCCTCACACTCCTCCAGCCCATCCCTTGGGATCTGGGAGTCACAAGGCACCGGGAAAGCCAGCAGGGGTTTCCAGTCCTTGTGTCTCGAAGTCAGGGTATGAACCTGCAGCTGGGGCTCTGCCACACCAACAGCTGCAGGACCGTGGCCAGCTCCGCAGGGCAACGTCCAGGGATATCGCCTGGGCTGCGTCCACCCTCAGCTCCTCACACGTGCCCCGACCTCACCTGGGTGAACCAGGGCAGGGCCGCTGCCGCCGCACCACCTTATACAGTTCCGCTTGAGACTGAAAACATTTCAGTGCTGACTGGCTTGAAAACCATCACAAAGAAATTACAGGAGCCTGTGTGCTTCTTCCTCTGGGGCGGAGGACTGAACTGAATGAAGGGCTTCTGCACTGAGCTACATCCTCCCTCAGCTCTTTTGTTCTTTTGAGACAGGGCCTGGCTAAGTTGCCCAGGCTGGGTTTGAACTCAAGATCCTCCTGCCTCAGCCTCCCAGTGAGCAGGGACTACAGGCACATGGCATGATGCCCAGCTTAGCCTGTGCTCTTACAAAAACCCAAGGGCAAGAATAATTTTCAGAAAAGATTTTCTAAACTAAGAGTCAAAGGGAGCAAACGAACAATGCAATTGTGCCTATTTCAATTTTCCTTTCCTTGTGATGTCTGAGGCAAGACACAAGCTTTTAAAAAGCGTACTCTAGAGAGCTGACTGAGCCCTGGTTTTAGGGTGGGAAGGGCAGCAGAGCAGCTTTATTATCCTGGGTACGCAGCTTCTGGTGGTTCCTATACATCTGCACCGCCACCCACACGCACCCGCACCCAGACCCTGAACTGCCCTGACTCCGACTGCCGAGGCATCCACGCGCCCCTCGCCGGCTTTCCACCCTGGGTCTCCCCTCCGCATGACGGTGCTGCTCCAGCCGCGTCATGGACCTGCACAACCGCGGCCCTCTGAAGGCCCACTCCCAGGAGGTTGGCTGGAGCGTCACAATCCACATTCCAGACGCTGCCGTACCCTACAGTGCTCTTAGAAAGAAATAGTACAGGAAATAGAGTATTAACACATACTGGAGCACCGCTCTGCCATAAAGGAGAAACCTGAGTCCCCTGTAGGAAAAGACATGCATGCTGAGACTGGGATGTTACAGGAAATAAACCAGACTCTTAAATATTGCATGGTTTCTCTTCCCTGAGAAAGTCAGCAAAATAAAAGACCACAGGAAGCAGGGAGATAGATCTTTTGCAATGGGAAGGGACCAAGAGAAGAGGGGAGCTGTGGGGAGGGACAAACAAGAGTCAAGATGTGTTACACACACGGACCGACCTCCCGGGATGTGTAAGTGTAAGTACCACCCACATGTGCGAATGAAAACTGAAAAAAAGAAAAAAGTATGTCAGTGTAACTGTGCAATAAGACACACGCCGCCATGAGAATGCAGCCGGCAGGTTTATTTTCACCGGGCGGCTCCTGGCCTGCAGAGCTTGTGTGATGCACAGTGCGCTTGCAGTGTGCCAACTCGGGCCGCAGCTCAGAAGGTCCTGAAGAGCTGGTTGGGGAGGTAGCCCAGGTGCAGGAAGGAGGTCTGGGCCTCCTTCTCCAGGGCAGCCAGCTCCTGGATGGTAGGGACCAGGATGTCCACGTGGCCTTTGTAGTTCCCACCTGCGTGGCACAAAGCACACAGCCACGTCAGGGCCGTCTGACACTCGGGCTGGCTCGGACTGACCCTGCTTCCCCTCTAGGAGCACCCTGCCGGCCTTGCTTCTCTGCAGCACCCCAGCAGTATCTCAGGGGAATGAAGGCCGGGGCCTCACCACATCCCCGTCCCTACCGCCTCTCCACCTGCACGCGGGCAGCTTAGCTGAGTCAAAAGCGATTGAGAACCAGTGGAGGAAGGGTGTCCTGGGCACAGGGAATGTAAACCGGGCCGTCACAGAGCCATGTTAAAGGCTTTCGGGGTGGGGATGTAGCTCAGCAGCTCGGGCCTGCCTGGCAAGCACAAGGTCCTGAGCTCAATTTCCAGTACCAATAAAAGACTTGGGCTCCTTGTTCAAAACCACCGAGCGTACTGCTGCTTCCTAATAATTCCACAGGACGCCCAAGTATGCGTATGACGGTAATACTTGACAGGAAACAGTTCAGCTGCTGTTCCTCGCCCACTGTGACCACACAACAAGAGCGTTGGAGACTGTAACTTCAACATATTTATCTGGTTTTGCACTATTTCTTCACTGAAGTCCAAATCTGAATTTTCTGTGGAAAATCCACAGAAAATCCACTTGTCTATGAGAAGCATTTCTACATAAGTGGTCAATATGCAAGAAAAAGCACTATGTCTATGATTAAGGCAGTAACATCAGAGCTTACCTCTCCATAATTATCAAACTGTTTACTGTGGGATTTCTTTCCCGTTCCACCAAAGCCGAATCCAAACTTGTCAGTACCTACACGGAAAAAGCAGTTTAGTTATCTGGTAAGAGTAAACAAAATTAAAAGCCTGGTGAAAGAAGTAATTCTATAGCTCCTTGTCAAAAAAAACCTGGAAAATTTCCCCTGAAGTTTCTGAATCTTGTGCATAACTGAAGTAATTTTAGCCTATGGAAGCAATTCAATACTCAGATGTCTGCTATACTGCGTCCCTCCCCACTTTCACCACTAAGAAATTCAGATCCCAACTTACAATAACTAAAGCATTTACGCAGTACTATGTGGTGCACACTCCTGCATACCAACTTTACCCCGTATCATGATTTAGCCTAGTGTCCTACAAAAGCCTCCTGTGTTCAGACGGATCTGGGGCATCATCGTCAGTGGACTTCTCCACGCATGAGTTCATTGCTGGCAGTGCTGTGGGAGGTGGGGCCTGGGTGGAGGAGGAACACCTCTGGGGGCCTCTGCAGGGTATAAACAGCGCCTTCTTCCAGTGCTCCTCCTCTGACTTCCTGGATGTCACAGGGTGAGCAGCTTTCCTCCTCCTCGCCCTTCTGCCATGATGTTTCTGTCTTGGAGCAGCTGACCATGGACTGAACCCCGCAAACTGTGAACCAAATTAAACCTCTCCTTAAGTTGTGGGTGTCAGGTATTGTACCCTAGCGACAGGAGAGGTAATACACCTGACTTCGCTGGTATTCTTAACCTTATTCCCCCTTTATTTCATATAATTTTATGTATTTTTCTTAGTTCCTGCGAATCTTTCCCAGAACAGAATGAAGTACAGATAAATATTATCCCAAGAATGCAAACCTTTAATGGTTAATTCTATTATTTTGTTTCCCAAAACAGTAAAATGCTAATAATCCATAAACATAAACCGATCAATCCAGTGACTTTAGAAGCACTCACCAAGGTCTAAGGAGGTCTGCATGGTAGACCACCCGACACTGCAGAGCCCTTGGTCATGACAGGATACTTCATAGTAGTGTTTCCCTAGAGAGGTAAGATATGTCCAGATTCATCCAAGCCACACACACTGTACAATGATCCTTTCAGCCTACGATGACTTTCTCACTGCTTCTGAATTACACCTTGTATGAACCACATGGACACCTTCCAGCTCCTGGATTTAAAGCTAGCTAAGGAAGAGGCATGCATTGCTAGAGTCCCACGTCTACACCAGTACAATGCAGTCCCAGTACCTTTCAACAGTCCTTTGATAGCTCGGCATCCGTGCCACTCCTTCACTTCTGTGCTTTGACAACAAGCCCCATCTGACCCAATTGCTGGATTTGAGAAAGAACACACAAAACATGTCAGTGCAGGCCCCACAAACCATGCATTCTGAAATAAGTATCAGTCTCTCAGTTGCTGGTGCACTTGCCTAGTATGCACAGGGCCCCAGGTTTAGTCCCCAGTCCCACAAAACAAACAACTGTATCAGCCTCTTGAATAAGAGAATCTGTTCACTATTGCAGAGGATCGTCTCGAGTTCATGGCCAGCCTGAACTACAGAGTGAGACACTGCCCCCAAAAACAGCTCATGACCTGGGCTTGCCCCAACGTTTATTTCATTGACCTCACAGTAGAGCACGTTTTTGCACGTGGGTCTTTGGTCCCTTGGAGTATGTACAGTGGGATTGTGATGTGACTCCCGCGCCGTAGGGACTGTGCTCTGCGCCTGTGAGCGCGCTGTGCTCTGCCCCTGCACAGGTGGGTTTGCAAAGACAGGCGAGGAAAATGTCCTTCAGATGCCCAGGCCAGGGCACAGAGCGCAGGCCTTTACCCAACTCTGATCAGCCCCAGGGCCACACATAGGCTCGTGTCTGTTCACTGGCACCGCTTTCCAGATGCCTGGACTGCGTGATTTATAAAGAACAGAAACCCACTCCACGGGGCGGGAGGCTGTGAGGTCCTCAGCGAAGGTGCCGGTGGGGCCTTTGTCCGGGCTCTGCTTCCTCCGGAGTGGAGGGACACCGCGCCCTCTCCTGGCAGAAAACGGGAGGGTCAGAGACCAAACGCTGCAGGAAACCTTTTTTTGTTTTTTGTTTTGTTTTTGTTTTGGTACCGGGGATCAAACTCGGCACCTTACGCTTGCGAGGCATTCGGCAGAACCACTGAGCTAAATCGCTGGCCTAGGAAACCTTTTTATATGGACCTAATCCCAGTCACAAGGAGGAACTCTGCGTGACGTAATCACCATTTCGAGGCCCTGCCTGTGAGTACTAGCGCCTGAATTTTGTATTTTTGTTGTTGTTGTTGTTGTTGTTGTTGTTGTTTTAAGACAGGGTCTTGCTATTGGCCCAGGCTGGCCTTGAACTCGCAGCACTCCTCCTGCCTCAGCCTCCCCAGTGCTGGGATTACAGGTGTGTGCCAACAGGCCCAGTTTAACGCCTGAAGTTTGGAGAAGATAAATTCAGACATATCAGCCCTCTGCCCTTTGTCTTTATAAGAGAGACTGGGAAGGAAAAGAAAAAAAGGAGGAGGAAGAGAAGGATGAGGGAAGGAGGAGAAGGAAGAGGAAAGAGAAAAACAACTACCTTTCCAGGTGCCTATGCAGGGGCAGGGAGCCTTGAGAGGAAGTTTTCCCTGGAAAGATGTAAATGGCAGTCCCAGGTTGAGTCTTCCAGGAATGCTCTTAAAAAGGGACCAATCTAGCCAGACACCCTGGTGCCCGCCAGTAACCCCAGTACTCTGGGAGACTGAGGGAGGAGGATTTTGTGTTCAAGGCTTACCTGGGAAACTTAGCAAGACCCTCCCCTCCATATATATTTTAAAGGGCTGGGGGTATAGCAAAGGCCTTGGGTTCAATCCCCGCCCCCTTCCTGGCCCTCAGCATCTGAGCAGCTGCTCTGCCAGGTCTTCCTGCCTTGGATCCAGCCAACTGTGGACTGACACAGGAGCCAGGATAAACCTCTCCTCTTGTGTTGGTGTCGGGTACTTGTCCCAGCGACAACAGTGACTCAGACAGCTGCTGCACACCTCCACTTCCCTGAAACACTCCTGATTTTGTTGAGGTAGCGATCCCTGTACTTGAGGAACCCGGATGTTCATAGCACATCCTCAGGGCTAAGTCTTGCTGCTTCCACACCAGCTACTGCCATTTTTCAATTTGTTGGCTTAGCTTTCCATTTTTTCACAATTTACTGGACTCAGGCAGGCAGTTTGGAGGTGAGGTGGTGCACATCTAAACATCCTCATTTCCTCCCCACATTTCCTACAGTTTTCTGAGCTGAGCAGCCATCATTGAATTTTATGCTTTTGTCAAAATGAGCTGTCAGAATCCGCTCTGGATCTATTAGAATCCAACATCATTCCCGCTGGCCAGGCATTCACCTTACAGCGCAGGGGCCAGAGGGGGTCTGGCAAACACATAAATTCAGAGGTCTATAACTCTGTATCCCCCAAAGAAGTGGCCATAAAGTCCTTCTCTGCAGATATATGGACGGAGGAGACAAAGGGCAGCCCAAGGGAATCTCTGTGGGACTGTAGAGCAGGAGAGTGGCCTCACCGCTGCTGGCTCATTACAAGCCAGCCTGGCAGGGCAGGATTTATGGCCCAGGCCGCTGTCCCTCAGTGCTGGCCACTTCCAGGGCTCATCAGCCCCAGCAAGTGATGCTGGTAATCTCAGGGAAAGGAGCCGCACTTGGACATGGAGCAGGAGAACATGGCCCCAGGTGATGAGTGTTTAAGGACAGACCATGGGCCTGACCAGTGCTCAGAAACCAGCCAGGGGGTCTGAGTTCTGTTGCTTGCAGTATGGACACACTGTGCACCTGTACCTCCCTCTGGCTGTGACACTGAGCAATCACAGGTTAACAAGGCTTGTTTGTGGCCGGGCGGGGGGGGCGCACACCTGTGATCCCAGCACTCTGGGAGGCCGAGACAGGAAGATGGCAGGTTTGAGTCCAGCCTAGGCAACTGAGCAACTTAGCAAGACCTTGTCTCAAAATTTAAGAAGGGCTGGGATGTAGCTCTGTGCGAAGGCCGTAGGTTCAATCTTCAGGGCCCCCAAAACAAAACAGAACAAAACAGAACAAGGCTTGTGATTATTTTTTAGCAGGGTGAAACAAGACAACTTGCTATGTTAAAAGGGGGTTGGTTACCCTCCCTTGGGCCGGAGATTTAGCTCAGTGGCACCTGTACCTGCCTTGCAAGTGCAAGGTCCTGAGTTCAATCCCTGGTACCAAAAAAAAGGTGGTGGGGAGTTGGTAATAAAAAAAATGGTTCAGAATTCTTAAAATGCCTGGAGACAATAATTCTAAATATACAAATTTATATTGCCTAGTGCCTGTGGTGTTATAATAACAAGAATGGGAATTGTAAAGTATAGCTCTAAATAATGATGGTCCAGTTACTATGGCTGCCTAATAAATTACCTCAAAATCTGGTGGCTAAAAGCATCCATTTATGCTGGGTATGGTGGCAAATGCTGGTAACCGCAGCACTCCGGAAGGATGAGGTGGGGGGGGGGGCTCAAGCTCGAGTCCAGTTCAGGCAACTTAGCAATTTAGTGAACTCTGTGCAGAAAGAAAAATAAAAATGGCTGAGGGCGTAGCTCAGTGTGAAAGCCCTGGTTCCCATCCCCAGTACTGCCAAAAGAAAAAAATCCATTTATTCTGCTCACAGATGCAGATTCCACGTGCAAGGAACAGGGGCAGGGCATGGCAGGTGAGGTCATCTCATTTCCGCTGTGCCCAGCGCTTCTGCCGGAAGGCCCCGGGCCCAAAGGCTGGGGGCATTAGAAGGTTTGGTCATCCACATGTCATCCAACAGCTGGGGCACCTCACTGGCCTGGTTTTCGCACAACATGGCGGCTGTAGTCCAGATGTGAGCATCCCATGGGCCAGGTGGCCTTGAATGACCAAGTTTCAGAAGTCAAGCAGGGTCATTTCCTCCTTGTGAGTCACTTCTAGACAAGATCTCTTGTATTCCAGACATGTTCCTCCTCACCTCGACTGTCCAGTTCCCCAGGTGGTCAGGAGCAGCATAGTAAGTCCCTTCCTTACCTGCTGGTTCTGAGATATGAGGATCCTCAAGTGACCAAGTAGAAGCCCTCACTTCCCATGCCATGGAATTGGTGCTGTGCCTCCTGGTTCATTCCTCCCTTGGAAGCAAGACTTCTAGGGTAGGAGAGCAGAGAGCATCATTGCTATCTCTACCCCTCGATTTCCGGACCTGCCAATTGTGGCTCTGAGAGGAACAGCGCCACATGCTGGACAGTGATTGGGAGCATATGGTCATCTTTGGAAAACCTAATCTGCCACAAGTTACATATTAAGTCCGGTAACTTGGAGGTCACATCTGCCTTGGGAAGAAATGCAAAGGTGTACAGAGGCCTGACAGGGAATGCGGCAATGCCATGTTTCCCTGAAAATAAGAGCTAACTAATCATCCTGGAAAACTAGAGCTCAAAAATGCCAGCCCAAGTCAGCCTTCCTTGCTTCACCTGTCCTACAGAGTGGCCACCCAGTGAGAGAACAGTGAGGTGTAATCTTCTGTGTGACACTGGCCATCGCCATGGTAATGATTGGTGCTTATTTTCCCATTAGGTCTTATTTTCCAGGAAACACAGTGTTAAGCAATTTCCACAAGGGATCCTGGACACCTTCACCAGGTCTCTTTATTTCTGTCCACCTAACGAAACCTACCGAGGGACACCTATGTGTGGAGGCCTGGGGCAGTGCTGAGGATATGGCTAGAAATAAGACATGCTTTGCTTTCAGTGTAACCTATGTTTTCACCCGAGATAAAATATAAACACATTATTATAATGCAAAGCAGAAATGTAATGATAGCAACGTAGTCAGAGCAGCATGGGAATTCTGTGGCCAGCAGAGCAAGGGTGGAAGCAAAAAGGCAGAGCTTTTTTGGGCGGTGACATCTTAGATAAAAATTTTTTTGGTGGTACTGGGGATTGAACCCAAGGGATTCACACTGAGCTACATCCCCAGCCCTTTATTTGCTACGCTGAGGCAGAGTGTCACTAAATTACCAAGTTCAAGTCCAACCTGGGCAACTTAGGGAGACTTGTCTCAAGCAATTTTTTAAAAAAGACCTGAGTATGTAGCTCAGTGCTAAGGCCCTGGGTTCAATCCCTAGGACTGAAAAAATTATTGTGTATATATCGAAAGGAAAATCAAAATTTGTCAAGAGGGAGATGACTCATGTTTTCCTTCTTTTTTTTTTGGTACCGGGGATCAAACTCGGGGCCTTGCACTTGCACAGCAGGCAGTGAAACCGCTGAGCTAAATCCCTGGCCCTGATAACTCATGTTTTCAATGCACATTCCGGCTTCATTCTGTAAGAACCTTCAAAAGTCTGAGGCTCCAGGCAGAGTGGGAGATGTGGGGCCTGGAATGCCCCATGTGTGGTCTCCTCCCTCAGAGTCCCTCCCCCCTCTCTCTCCAGCACCCTTGTCATGAGCTTCAAGGCCTTCTGGAAACCTTTCACTCACAGCCTCCATCGAGATTCAAGGGGAGGAGAGACAAGCTCTGCCTGCTTCTCCCCACCAGGGAACAGAAGGACTATGTATCAGTTACTTTTTAGTTGCTGAGACAAAACACCTGACAACCGCAACTTAAAGGAGAAGGGATTTATCTTGACTCACAGTTTCAGAGGGTTCAGTCCATGGTCAGCTGGCTCCAAAGCAGGAACATCATGGTGGAAGAGGCTGGTATGGAAAGGCTCCTTGCCTCATGGTGGCCAGGAAGCAGAGAGAGAAGGGAGGAGCTGGGAACAAGAATGCATCCTTCCAGGTCATGCCCCAGAGACCTGCTCCAACCAGGCTCCACCTCCTACAGCACATTCAGCCCTGAACTCATCCATGATGAATCCAGCAATGAGCACAGCACCCCCTGATATATCCCCTTCCACACACATGAGACTTTTGGGGGATATTTTTGTTTTCCCTTAAATGCCTTTAAGTTTTCTTTTAGTTAATTTATTCAGGACTTAGGTTGCAACACTTCTTTTAAAAATCATTTACCTAATGCCTGTATCAGAATATAACAATTTAAACTGAAAAGTTAAAGAGCATAACATCATATATCATATGTTTGTTTGTTTGGTTTTTTTGAGGTGGGATCTTGCTATGCAGTCTAGGCTGGCCTTGAACTTCCTATATATCCCGCACTGTTCTTGAACTCACAATCTCCTGCCTCACCTTCCCAAAGTACTGTAATTTCAGGCATGCGCCACCACACTCAGCTTAGGTGTATATTCTTATTTGTAGAGGAACTTAATATGATAAAGACTTCAATAGGAAACAGTTCACTGCATGAAATTCCATGGAAGAGTGACAACTATTGTTATTAGAGATGGTTAATAATCTCCTTTTAGTGGATTTTAATCTTCGGTGTTTAATTTACCTTCTTAACATAGCAGGTGTTTGGTTCTGAGGTTCTAAGAGCTTCCTCAGTTTTAGCTAGTTTGCTTTATCAAAACACATTATTAGTCTTCAGCATCATAGAATCCTTGCTCTTTTGGTTAATATTTTCCCTATAGTTTTTTATTAGTGGAAACTCAACTCTTGAAATGCTCTCCCAGCTCTCTGTCCTTACAGGCCCAGGAAGTCCTTGTCGATGTCTGGCCCTCACTGTCCTCTCTGAGCCCTAATGCTTCCCTCCTCAGTTACCGATCATTCGCCCCATCTATTGAATTAGATAATTATTTGGTGTTTGTTTATTTATTTTTTAATTGTCGAGAGAGCTCTTTTAGGCAACAAATACACCAGCAACTTAGGGAAGGGACTTTTACCATTTCGGTTTTAAAGAAGGGGCAGAGCCAGGTGTGGTGCCACTGGCCTGTAATGCTAGCACGGTGGGGGGCGGAGGTATGAGGATTGCAAACTGGAGTGGAGTCTGGACAACTAGCAGGACCCTGTCTTAAAAAAAAATTAAAAGGGTTGGTGATGTAGTTCAATGCGAAGGCTCTGGGTGCGTCAATTCCCAGTAACGCACACACACACAGACACTCACTGCTGACTTGGATAAGAAAGGCTCACTGACTTGACTCATCTCCCTTAGTGATCATCCCTACTCAGGAGTTAACGTTTCTTCCCTTCCAGCGGTCTGTTCACGCCTCCCCGTCTTAAGCGAATCATAAGCGGCTGTGTCCAGGGAAGCGTGTCCCGCGCGGCCTACCGTAGCGCCTCCCTCCCCCCCTCCCCGTTCCGGGCGGACATGGCCGCCCCCGAGTCCAGTCCTGCTTTGAGTCCTGGTATTGCCGAGGGCGAGGAGGAGACGATTCTCTACGACTTGTTAGTCAACACCGAGTGGCCTCCGGAGATAGAAGTGCAGGTAAAGCAGGCCCCTGGATGGCGGCGGCCCCATCCGCGCGGCCACTCGGCGGGCTGAGCCCTCACGGTAGCCACGTCGCCGAGGTCTGTGTGTGTGTGCGTGCGCGCGCGCGCGCGCTCGTAGGCAGGGGTCTGGGGTGCGAGGGGGCGTCACCCACATTCCGTCCCATTTGGGACTCTGGGTGCGGAATGGTGGGCGGTGCGGGGTGCGGTGGCCACGCAGCCCTCACCCCGGGCGGGTTTCTGCCCTCGAGGGTCCTCATCCTCCTGGACTCTGGGGTCCCTAGCCTGCCCAGGCTGCCTCATCTGCCCTAGGAGACCCTTTCACGGCTGCAGTTCTCCCAGCACCGGTCTGGTCACCGTGGATCCCCTGCTAGGGGCTGAGCTGCGCTCAATCTTGTGTGTTTCAATAAAGAAACATTTGGTGATTGCGTGTGTGTGTCCATGTGTCCATGCGTCCATCTGTCTATGTATCCACGTGTCCATCTGGCCATCTGGCCGTGTCTGCGTGTTTCAGGTACTGTGCGAGGCTCCAAGGACATAGAGATGAACTAAGCTCCCATGAATCATCCATTCTAGAGACTGTAGTAAAGTTTTCTCATAACCTATGGTAATCTCATAATGCTCAAAACGCCAAAGGAGTGAAGGAAAGGAGCTGCTGACGACTGGAATTGGGAGCTCTGCTAGGGAAGAGGTTATAGTGATTGGAATTTAAGAGCTGGACCTTGGAGTGACTAGCTGTCTTCTAGGCAGGGACTTCAGGCATAGGGTGAAGAGCAGGGTCACAGACCTGAATATCCAACAGACCTGAATAATGGAATTATTTAATATAGCAACTGTGTAGTTGGGATTCGTTAGTAGCATTGTCTCTATGCATATACAGCAGATACTCAGTGGACTTGCCTCAAGATGTGGGTTAATGAATCCATGAGAACGCATCTCCTGCGAACAGATCTTGTTTGAGGTCTCCGCCCCTCTCCTACACAGACTTCTTTTTTTTGGTACCGGGGATCGAACTCAGGACCTTGCACTTTTGAGGAAGGCATGGTGCCACTGAGCTAAATCCCCAGCCCATTCTAGCCCCAGTTCTTGTGCTGTCATTTAAGGTTCATCCTGACAGGTGCTGAAGACTGCCATGCTCAACTTTAGACCCGTTGTACCGAGTCTTGATTAAACTTTTTTTGTTGTTTTGATGTGTAAGTAATATTAAAATACTGGCACCTTATACTCAGTTCTCTGAGTATTAGCAAGTGTGCATTAGTGTTTCTATAAAATTATCAAATGTGTTTTTTTTTAAATTGTAGCCTTGAGGTAACCGAAAACAAGGTGCATCGTTTATCATCACGAAAGCAATCAGAGGTAAATATCGCTTATTTATTTATTTATTTATTTATTTTTAAAGTAATGGGCGTTTATTTTTCAAACAGTGCTGGTGCTTTATAAACCAGCTCTGTCCACTCGCTTATTTTTTTTATGATATAGCTGAAAGTTTCTCTTTTTTTTTTTTGGTACCGGGGATTGAATTCGGGTCCTTGCTCTTGCGCAGCAGGCGGTGAAACCACTGAGCTAAATCCTCGGCCCTAGCTGTAAGTTTCTCTACATTTCATTCGTAACTATGCTATTTAGAAAGTTTAGGGATTTTTTTGTTGTTTTGTTTTTTTGGTTTTTTTGGTACCGGGGATTGAACTCAGGTCCTTGTGGGGCCCAAGTGTAGGGATTTTGAAGTATGTTCTTTGGACTTCTCTTGGAGCCTAATGAAACAAAGTAGTGTATGTGTTATCTGAGTTTAATTTTACATACATTTATATAAACAGATGCGTATATATGTATATAGATTTTCATGTACACATATGTTTAATGCTAAAGTATAGGAGAGGTTTAATCATCATGGGTGTTAGAAGAACTAACATTCAATTTTCATTGTCACAGATGAGTTTTCAAAGTTTAACATTTAAAAAATACAAGTAATAAAAATTCATTATAGAAAATTTAGAAAATATAGATAACCATGAGTTAGAATTATTTTTTCCTCATTTTACAACCTAAAGATAATCTGTTGTGTTTGGGACTTTTTTTTCTGTTGATATATACCTAGCTGTAAACACAAGTGTATATATACATATATATATTCTGTTTTGTTTTGTTCTTTTGGTACCGGGGATCGAACTCGGGACCTTGCGCTTGTGAGGCAGGCGCCAGAACCACTGAGCTAAATCCCCGGCCCTTACATATTCTAAACATTATTATTTTGTGGTTATTGTTATATTGGGGTTATTGTTATTTTGTGGTTCTGAAGATTGAACCGAGGGCCTCTTGTGTGCTAGGCAAGTGCTCTGCCACTGAACTACATCACAGCCCTACAGCATTTTTTGACAGTGTGAGAGATTTACTTTCCTATTTTAGGTATTGTTCTTATTTATATATCTTTGGTTTAATTTTTATACAAATAGTTTAGTTTTAAAGGATAATTACTGTGACTCCTCTCCATGGTTTCATTAAAGCTTTTTGGATTAAACTTGACATCTCTAACCACTTTTATTTTTTGTAGTTAGAAATACTTCAAAGTTCTAACACATAAACTTAGAATTAATATAAACAAATATGTGACCATGTAAAAGTTACAGTGTATATGTTGTTCTCATTTTTAGGAGTTGTGTTCTCAGTGTTTGGTTTTGTAATGACTCAGTCTGCAGTGTATTTTAGATTTTTCATCTGTAAACCTAATTTGAAAATGATTCGTAAAGGACAACTGATTTATATTTGGCTTTGCTGTTTCTTTGTATTATAAATCACTTATTATTCTTACGCCAATACATCTGGTACAGGTGAGACTTCAGTCCATCGTAGAAACAGTGAAAATCAAATACAAATGTGTTATTTATAATTATGTTTTCACAGTTGAACCCCAGATCATGATATAGATGCTGACATTCAGGTGAGCCCATTTCGGAATAGAGATTTCAAATATTCTGGCCTGAGCTGAAGCTATCTCAGTAGACTTGGTAATTTTTATCACCTTCATCATTATTAGGAATATTTCATGATGACCCTGCTTCTGATGATGAGTCCTGGGCCTTGTCTTGAATGCCCACGTGATGGGTCTGTTGATGTCCTCCTTTTTAAAAAACATTTCTTCCTTATTGTCCCATCAGCTCTCTTGTGGTCAGTATTCAGTTGCTGTGCAGCAGCAAAGTTTCTTTGGGTTTCATTCTTGGTGTGCTTTCTAACTCTTGAATGTGAAGTATCTACTCAGGCATAGTGCTGATTTTCAGCTTTAAAATTAGAAACCTGTGGGGATTGTTTCATAGGCTTATTTACCACAGGTTGCTTTTTCCTAACCCTCAAAGCCCCAGGGTCACGTGGTCTGTGGAAGAGCCCTTTCCTTGTGTCTGGCACCCACGCAGTGTGTCTGCTTGTAGTGGCTGTGTGTGTCTCTGTCCATACTTGGATCATTTTGGCTTGTTTTCGGAACCTAGTGCATTACAGGGTGGAGATGGAGGGAGAGAGGGTGACTGGAGGGAGGGGGAACCTAGAGTGGTTCTCAGCAGCCTGGCTTGTGTGGGTGGAAGAGGTGTCTGCTCCTGTTGCTGCTCTGCAGTCTCCTTCATCTCTGTCAGGTGGAGGACGCAGGTTGCGTCCTCTCTGTGGGTGCCTGCAGGTCAGGCCTTGTAGGTAAGTTTCTGTCTCCCTACTTGAATTATTCATCTTGATCATGGTGCCCTTTGTGAGTGCATCATGGGTTGTTACCTGATCTTCCTCACGACATGTTGTTTTCAAAAATTGTACTTCAGTTAGCTCTGTTGAGTTTGAGATAATTAACCCTGAGTGTTTTGGGGCCAGTATTTGTTACAAATGACTTACTTTTTTGGTAATGGGAATTAAACACGGGGCCTTCACACTCAGCTACATGACTTCACAGCTACTCAGCTTCACACTCACCCTGGCTCTTTTTGAATTTTTATTGTGAGACAGGGTCTCACTAAACCACTAAGTTGCCCAGGCTGGG
>NW_004624814.1:8911410-8927769 GCF_000247695.1 Heterocephalus glaber | reverse complement strand
AAAAAAAAAAAAAAAAAAGGGAGGAGGGAGGGGGAAGGGAGACGGAGAGAGAAGAGGGGAAAGTTTTTTTTTATTATTCTTTCTTGGTGTGCTCTCTATTACTCAGAATTTCAAATTTAGACATGCTAGATTCAGTGATCTGGGCCCAAAGAGAACCATTTCTGCCATCACTACAAACCTTGGAAACCCTTAGGTTTAAGATTCCCCCAGCAGAGGATCTGAGTCTTGGTCTCGCCACATTGAGCTCTGCCCACACACATTAATTCGGATGCATAAGAGCACAAAAGAAAGTACAGAACCCATTCTTTCATTAATGGGTTTATTCATTAGGAAAAGAAGAAAAGAATAAATGCTGCCAATGAGAATAGCCAATTTTCAAGAAATTAAAAGACATTTTTGCTAGAATGCGCTTAAAGTTTAAATAACGAGCAATAAATGATTCTAAATCAATAAGTTCTAAACTATGTGCAGTGGGACCTGGATGTTTTGCTAAGGCATCTCTCAGGGCCAGCTCTGAAATTAGTAACTCTCTCTCACTGGCTGAATGTTAACCTGTAAAGGAATGGATGAAGAGAGCGCGCAGGCAAGGTCCTGACTCTGAAGCAGATGCACCTAACGATATAATCAGCTCTGGGTCAGGTGTGACCTCTGTCAAGTCACATCCTACCCCTGACTTCTACTTTCTGTCCAGTGAGATTTGAGGTGATGATCAACAGATCTAGAATTCTTAGTCCCCTACATGAATTGTATTCTCTTCAATGTTTACTTCCAACAAGAAAAATCTTTAGGATTACCTTAGTACAACTGTCTGAAATTTGGTATGTAATTTCTCAGTGACAAAGTCCTAGCTGTTGTAGGATAAATGTGATTTGGGGAACTGACAAAAGACATTCACACATTCCAAACCAGGCATTTCATTCATTTCACCCAAGTGCTTTGTGAGTGCTTCTAAGAGGTGGGTACTTGTGCAGGTAAGACAAAAATGAATAGGCCAAAATTTCTTTTCTTCTCTAGGGGCTCCCAGTCCTGGGATAAGCTGGTAAAATGCACTACAAGTGGATTTCATGTGTGATATGTAGATGTCCTCTAGGTCTAGCCATTCTGACTGGAGATGATTCAATGAGCCATAGATCAGAGAAGTCAGTAGAGGACTTGGAAACAGGGAGACCTCTCTCCCCATCTACTATTTTGAAGGGTTTCTGACATTCTCTCAGAGATCATAAGATCTGAATCTGTAAGCAGTCTCTTCTCCCGTTCCTACCCCTTTAGTAAGTGCTAAGGACCTTCAATTCCCAGAGCCGCTCAGTAGCTGGCTAGTTGATAATAGAAGGTTGTTTATAAGCATTTCTATAAAATAAATTACAGAATTTGTATAAGGCAGCCCTATGGATAAGGAATCACCTGTACTGAGTGTCCGGTATATGTTAATACCTAGTGAGAGTTCAAAAGGTGGCAGCTCTTTTTATTATCAGACCTACAGGGAGGACATTAGTCATGGTATTGCCTAACTAAAGCTGACCCAAAAAGTCTTCTGGTGTTAGAAGAAATCACTGTTGAGCTGAACAGAGGCTTACAAATGGGTCCATGGTGGGTATGTAGCTCTGATGAGGAACCATACTTGGAAGAAGTTCGTTAAGGCTGAGCCAGCAGCCTTGCCAGACCAGGTGATGGAGGCAAAGTCTAAACTCAGTTTAGGAGAGAAATTTTCATTGCTTCAGGCCAAAGAGGGTCTCATTGTTTGATATGATAAAATTATAAGAAGGTGAATGGATGAGAGATGGTTTCCCATTGGCTTACATGATGGAACAATATTTGGAAAACCACATAATCACAAGGTGTGGGGATGGATTTTCTGAATAAATTTTCATCCCTGCCTTTTCTGACATGTGAGGGATCAATATTGTCTGAACCCAGCTGATGTGATTTGTTGGTGGCTGCTGTATTGTAAAGGTTATTGGAGAGCATGTGTTTTTAAGAAAAAGAAATCATTTTCATTGAGCTATTCTGATAATATGATGTCTCATACCGATATTCCTTGTTTAACAACTGTTTGGGCCTACAACTGAGGCGTGCAGTTCAGACTTAACAACCCTCTCTGGGACTTATGACCCCCCCCCCTTTTTTTGGTACAGTTCTGTCCATTTTGTTTATAGAGCCCTAATGTATTTTTTTACAGTATAACTTGTTTATACAGTAGTATAATTTTTGCTGGCAGTACTATACAGCAGTATAATTTTGTTATACATTACAATGTTCCATGTAAGAGTTATGCAAATAAAAACAAAAAGTTATCAAGTTGGACTTTCCTTTGACCATTTCTTTGTTCTGAATATTGTAAAGTACCTGCTATATAAAGTTCCTTATTTAGCAGCCAACTCATTTAATGATCTAGTCACAGAATCAGAACTCAGTTGTTAAGAGTGTCTGTATAACCTCTAAGGTATTTTCTCAACATTACCTGCTACTGCTTTAGTTAGATGGTATTACTGAGCCTGAACTTAGGTAGAAATATGCTGTACAAAGCACCACGGGACTTGTAAACAGCAAGTCTCCTACTGTTGTCTGGGATCATAAAAGTACAATCTTTATAGATTAGGAGGATCCATAAGGGGTCTATTATGGCCTCCCATTTGCTACTCACTGGGGGTAAATGGAAACTAAGTAATCTAACCCAAGAACAAGAGTAACTAGCTGGGTTTCAGAAGTATAATGATTAGCAAGCAGATACTGAGACTTCCTCTTCTCCATTAACTCCTAAGGTACTTAGCCCCTCTACCAAAGTTTGCTTTACCCAGAAAAGAAAAGCAACCTCATCCTTTGAAATCTTTCAAACACTTGCTGAAACCATAGTGCATTCATTGTCCTGGAGGAACGGGGATATACTGAGATTAGAATCACTGCCCAGGAAGTCTGAGAATAGATGATTTCATTTCTAAACTTCAATCTCAGATGGGGAAAAGGTCAGGTAGGAAGGGACTGAACAAAAGGTAAGGAGAAAATGAAATACGGGTGGGAGTGGGGAGAAGGCTGAGAAAGGAAGGAAGAAGGGGAGCACCCTGCCAGGAGCTGGGCCTGGCCTCTGCAGTTAGACCACAGCTTCCCTCCCAAAGTCACTACGAGTGCAACTTTGAGTTAGATGCTTGGAGTCTGTTCAAGTCTCAGATTGCTCACCTATAGGATAACAATTACCAATGAAAAATAATGATTATTTTGAGGTCCTTGAAGATATCTGTGGTCCGACCCCTGTAACAGTACAGCTGAAAAGCACAGTACACCACAGTAGAGAGGCGACTGAAAGGAAGTGGCCTCACTGGTGATAACATTAAGAGGACAAGTGATCTTATTAAATGTAAGTAAACTCAAAACATAAACATGTTCCCAATACTGACATTGTGAATTACAGTATTTCTCTAGCACTAGTTTGAGGTACTGACTTGTGGAACTGTGCAATGTATGACTGAGTTCCTACACTGGAAGCTGTTCTCAAAATTCACTGGCCTGAGGTAAAATAAAAAGTAAGAAAACAGAGCAGTAAAAATTTTTTCAAATATATCAATATATAAAGATATGCAACAATGATTCTTAAAATTCAAATTAAAACAAGACCAGAATATTTACATGTTTATTAAATCTTTACAATCAATAATTATAATCAAATACACAATTATATACAAGGATTATATACATTTTGCCCAGACTTTTACATCACAGTACATAGTTTCCCTTAGAAATATTGTATACATTTATCACCAAACAATAAAACCCAACAACAGTAGTGTTACAGCACCTGTTAGTACAGACATCTTTTTCATAAATTACATCATAAGAAAATATACGGCTGTAAATTGGGCTTTTAAAAATCTTTTATAAAATCTGAACATACAATGTTTCATTCACAGAATGTTTTTTTCTATGTTCTGACTGAAGCCTTGTGCATAAAACGACCAGTTGAAATATTTACTAAATTCTACCCACCCCCACTCCGTAAAATTATAAGCACTATTTGAA
Source organism: Heterocephalus glaber (assembly GCF_000247695.1). The sequence goes on along the minus strand of NW_004624814.1, from coordinate 8,923,761 downwards.
TTACTTATGCTGAGCTTTCTTTATGATGAATTTGGCATGGGGTTTGGTGACAGAACAAATGCTGGCTTTGCTATAAAAAGAGTTGTGTGATGGTAATTTAAATCTAAAAAAAAATTCTTGAGAGAGTAACTATATTAGAGAAATTAAAATCAAAGAGTGCACAATTTTTCATTTTAAAAAATCTCTAAACTTGTGAAGAAAAAAGGAAAAGTAAAATCACAAAATAATCTGTTCTGAAACAATTACGTTCTTCTTAGAAGCCAATTACAGGTTAAAGAAAAACTCACCCAACTAAATATCCCACCCCAAACATATCTAGTAATTTGTAATTCTTTCACACTTAAAACTTTATGGGAAAAGTATTGCAAATTAGAGCACATCATTTCAATGGACTTTTATATGCAAAATAACTATAGCTATTTTATTTTTAGTAGATAAACAAATTAAATTTTAAAATTGGAAAATACCTGAATTAAACACTTGTTTTCATATCTTTTAACTTTCAGCTAAAATTTTTACTTGACTCCAGGTTTGTAAACATTGTATAAATCTTTCTTAGTCAAACAATTTTATGGCTGTGGTGATCCTTTCAGCTCCATTTCTAAGCAGTCAACATTTAACTGAGGTAGACCAGATGTTTCTAAATTCAGGGTCTCACAGAATCCCCTGAATCTTTAGCAAGCAAATAAAATATCTATGAACGGTATTTAACAAAACATTTAAAAAAATCTAAATAATGCTGCTGGATTTTTTAATGAACTCAAAAACTACTTCATCACAGTATAATGATGGTATTTTGAAGCTGAACTTATATCTTCTTTTTTAAGTAGGGAAAACCAGTATAATTTCTTCTTGGGTGTTAAGTATAACTAAATTTTTTTTCTTTTTAAAAAAGGGTCTAGTTTTCTAAACAAGTGAATGATATGCTTCTAAATCTCAGTGAAGGACAATGGCTCCCTCTAATGGCCAAAGGAAGGGAGAGTGGCAGTAAGCTGGCTTTTCCTAGTGTGTCACAGGATTCTTTGTGCCATTAAGTTCTCCTTGTTGGAAAAAAAATTATGTTGTTTAGATAACTTAGAAGAGTTACATTTAGACAACAATGGCTTTGAGCTACAAATACAAAATCAAATTGATGTACATAAGGCTTCTGTAATCAAAGTCTTACAGGAACATCTGCTCCTTTTCTCCAAGCCCCAGTCCTATCAATCAAGGCAAGTCAAGTAACTAAGCTTCAGCTATTTTGGCAGCTTTCCAATTAAAATGAACAGCACTATGTCTATCCTTCTGTACGGCGTATGTATTATAGTTCTATCTTTTTACCTCAAATTTCACATGCAAAGAGACTAAAAATATCCATTTTGGTGTCAGGTTTAATTAAGGGCCAATAAAGGCCTTCCTATACTACTATTTTTTCCCTTCCCCAAGGCAAATTTTCTATTAGATTTATTACTCACTGACCCAATTATGTTTAGCTGGAATTTTTGAAGTAGGTAGTTATTCCCTTATAAAAGATTATTTACTTGGGATCTAAGACATACTGTACATAAATATACATAACTACAACACAGCATTGCTGTTCTTTAACAACTCCATATGTAAGTTATTCAGTACCTCAAAACCATGTTTTAGGAACAGGTTATTGTGTAATGTCACGGTAAAAAGAAAGGAAATTAAGTTTCTCAAATATTCCTTTGGAACTGATTAACATAGGTTTAAAAAATAAGTAAAATGAGCAAAAACCATGATTTCAAATCCAGGCTAACAATAAACATTTTAAAATTTAAATGTGGCCAGCATTAGACTGCCACTAAAAAGAGAAAAAGGGAAAAAATTTTCATTAAGCTACATAGCTATATGTAATTCCTACTATGTAAATGTTTTGCACAGGTCAGGGCAGACTAATGTTCAATTCCGTATCATAAGGAATATTTGTTAAAACAAAACAAGAATAAACCCAAAACTCATGATTCAACAGAAAATATGACAGACTTATTAGGTGTAACTTTAGAAACCAAAGTTTCAAAGTAGAGAAACAGTAGTTACTTAAGAAATTTTAGATCACTACCATAATTTTATCATGGCTTCATAAGACAGAAAAATGGAACAAAATATATTCAGCTGTTGGCGATATGGGCCTTTTGGCTCAAATTGCATACTAAACATGGTATGGAGTAAGGCTGATGGCTAGAGGTAACCACCTCTCAGAGAAATGAACTGGAAGAGATTTATAATCTACCTCACTAGGATATATGCTGTTTCATTTCAGAGTAGTTCCAGCTTTCCTTAATGGAAGGCCCAATGGGAAGTTCATATTGCAACATTATAGTTTCTCCCTTGCTCCATTTATCAAAAGTAAGCAATTTTCAGAATAAGACCTTTTTACTTGGTCTCACTGATTAGTCTTTATGTAGAAAACTCACTGAGAAAGTACACTGGCTTCACCTTTAGTTTAAATAAAGAAGGCATGGTTAGGAGGGGGGAAAAAAATCAAGTCATCTTGAATATCTGTTGTTGAATGAAGCAAGTGATGAGCAAAAAACTGTTACCATGAGTGTGTTTGCTTCATAACCACTTAGGCCACTCAGAGTGTTTTTTGTGAAGGCAGCATAATCTGAATGCCACAATACCCTATGTATCTTCCCCCAAAAGCCTCAACACAAATCAGGAAAGTTGAGCTTTCTTTAATTAGAAAGCTACAAACTCTGATTCTTTACTCCACTAACTGAATTGGTTTTTTGTCTATCCAGAGACAGTAGAAATACAGTTCCTAGGAATTCCCAGTTGTCTTTCCCTGGCCAGGCATGCTGCAAGTTGCGCAATGCTGTCATTTGAGGGGGGAATTAAGAGTTTCCACTTTTGATGGGACAGTCTAACCAAGGTCAATTTTAATGCAGCATGCTCCAGATTCCTATGATAATTACCTATGCCAGTCAGACCCTGGTTGCTCATCACCATACTTAAAGCCCCTTAGAGAGCCTGCTTAGTATTAGGGTGTCTATAACCACAGTTTACCTTTTCTTTTTAAATACCTACCACCACATTCTTCAGTGAGTCATAGTTCATCCTTCTCCATCATTTCAAATGCCTCTATATCTTCATTCCAGTCTGCTAATATGGAGTCTATAGGCTGGACCTTTTTACCCCAGCTAACATTAGGATTGGAGTCTTCCTCAGTTTCTGACTGTTCTTGAGGTTGGTTATCTAGATCTGTACATTCACCATCCAGACTGGTAGGCTCCTGGTTTTCCATGGGATTCAAAGTCTGTTCAGCAGGAGAAATGCTTGCAGCATTGTCAGTATCTGCTGGTGATGAGTCTGAGTGAGAGCTTAGGGAACTTTCCTCAGGAGCCTCTTGATCAACCAAATCAACTGCCTGAGAAATTGATATAATCTGTTCAGCACTTTGATTCTGAGAATCATTTTCAGAGGATGGCTGTTCTTCATTTTCCATTTCAGGATCTGCATAAGAAAGAAACAAACTTCATGCTATTTTCCTCTCAAAAAATTTTACTAGTACAATTACAAAGTCATACTGGTTTTCACAATACAATTGAGAAATAAAATGTTGAAGATCATCATATTAATGCAGAATAGTGAAATGAGTAGAAAATGATCTGTCTTTTACTAATGTAACATTTCCTATATCTGTTTTGCAAAATGGGTCAGTGTTAGAAAATAAATGCTTCAAATTAGAAGGAAGGACTAATCACTGATGAAATAGGTTTTAATGAATATTAGTAGATGCCAAGAAATATATTAAACAATAATATTAAAATGCATAAAAATGTGTAATTTGTGACTAAAATTCATTAAATATTTAAGTTCAGGAAAGCGTGCATATGAGAGTATATTAAATAGAATAGTACATAGCACATATCAGTGCTCTGGAAAAGTGAAATTATCACTCAGTAAGCCATGAATACTCAGATAACAAGGTTTCAGGTGATTATGGGTATTAATGTGATTAATCAAAACATTTTCAAAAAACAATTGAGATTATTTATAGATATTCTATTATTTTATGTCTATGAATTCTGAAACATAAAATTCTAAAATCCACTAGAAAGCTAAAGAGTAGGATAAACCTCTTCTAATGAGTGTCCAATGAAACCATTTTATTTAGGGTTCCTCTGTACTTAAATAGCACTGACACCCACATGGTACACCCTGCTCAAGCTCAGTCTCAGCCTCTCTCTTGCAGTGCACGGTGCTAACAAGAAAATGAAGAGCAAAAACAGAAACGATACTTGCCCTTATGCACCTTTTAGTCCAACTCTAGAAAAAGATACTCTATCTACAAATATTCACACAAAATAAATAGAAAAATCCAACTGTGACACGTTTTGAAAGAGAGGTATGTGGTGTTAGGAAGGTATATATACATATATTTTTAAAATTTCCTTTATATATATTATAAATTTCATATATATGTGTATGTAGATGAATATATATGAAATTTAAAGGGTTCTTACAAAGTCTGAACTAGGACTTAAAGCATAAGTAGTCTTTCAGTCAAAGGAGGGAAAATGGACCTCTTGTGAAACCAGAAACACTAGAGGAAATGTGGGCATACAGGAAGATACTGGTGGATAGGTGTGTATTCAACCTGCTCAGGTAGGATCACTTGACTAGGGAAGTTTATATTCTTAGGTTTTGGGGCAGGGGGTGTAGGTTGAAAAGCTGAGGAGTCCTCACACATCTCTGTTTCTGAGCTGTGGAAGAGGTATAATTTAACTAGATAGGGGAACCATGCTGGACCCGAAGAAAGTAGGGAGCTAGCTGCTGAGAGAATATTTGTGCTAGCTACTGTAAGTTCCAAGAAAAAAAAAACCTTCAAGTTTCTTTGTGGATGATATTGTTCTAATTTAGAAGGATGGGTTGTTCTGTCTAGTGATGAAGATGGTGCTTATGACTAAAAACACCTCTAAAGTTACATATAACACAATATTATTTTTGGAAATCTAACAAATGGAATAGGGTCAGAAAATAGAACAATTTGTAAATAAGGAAAAAAGTATCTAATTATATGTATTCAAAGATTGTGATTGTAGACTAAAACTCAAAGCAATTCTAATTTTAAAAATACTATTAAAATTAATAAAGGAATTTGGTAAGGAGGATTAAAATAACTGAATACCAATAACTCCTCTGTAGTGGCAATAATAGCTAAAAATAAAACCATACATTCTTTTCATAATAAAAAAAGCTATAAAACACAGAATTAAATTCATTATGAGAGGCATAAGGCTCATACTGCTTTATACCATGCAATCATTATAAAAACACAGAACAAGATCTGATTAAATTTATTAGTATATTCTTGGATAGACAGTCAATATTTAACATTACTCAAATTTATACATAAAGTATGTAATTATATACTAATTTCAAAATGAATCTCACTTATACTTCTTTCTGTTTTGGAACCAAATAAAATTATCTTCAATTTTCTGTTAAAAAATGTATGTCAAAAAAAAGTAAAGAAATTTTTTTTTTTTTTGGTACTGGGGATCAAACTCGGGACCTTGCGCTTGTGAGGCAGGCGCCGGAACCACTGAGCTAAATCCCCGGCCCCTAAAGTAAAGAAATTTTTTAAAGAACCAACACTATGTAAAACCTACACATCATTCTCAGTCTTGTATCGATCACTTTACCCTGACTTATCTAGCGCTCAACTTATCAATTTGTTTCTGATCTCACTGCCAACTTTATGAATATGTTTTCCATATAAAACCTTGCCACACGTCACTTCTGAGGCTATTCCTCCCAACGAGCAATTTATATATCTGCTCTAGTTATACATTTTAGAACTCTTCAGCAGAGATACACACTTCCAAAAAAGCAAGATCAAGCTCAATGAAAAACAGGAAAATATACTAAGTAAAGTAAGGGAGAAACATACTCTTTTATCTTGCTGAAAGAAATGTGAATTGTTACTACAACGTGCAACATTTATCAAGACTGAAAGATCCATACCCTTTCTGACAGCATTCCATTTTAGCAAATCTCAAAATTCTAGACAAGTATTAACATGTAAGAAGACATGGGACAATTTCTACACCATTGTATATAGTGACAAAACAAAATAAAAAATGTGGAAATAATATGGATGGTCAATAATGAAATAAATTATGATAGTTATGCAATAAAATGTAATGGAGCTTTTAAAAGAGTAAGTTCTGCTATGCAAACAGCATGGAAGAATATTCTTAAACTATAAGAAGCAACTTGCTTAATGATATTTATAGTATATCCCATTACTGTGAAAAGAAAAAAAAAATCTGTAATTTTGAAATGTATAAAGCCCAAAGGAACATATAGAGGGTTATATACTAAACTGTTAATGTTGGTTAGTTATCTCAGGAAAATGAGAGATTATTTAAAAACATTTAGTATGCCTCTAAAAGAACTTGTTAGAAGTTTACATTTGAAATTTTTAAAAAATAAGGCTTTTCAAAAGATATCAATAACCACTCTATAAGGCACTAAAGGAAAGTCACCAAAGGCCAAGTAATTCAAAGACAGAGAGAGAGAGAGAGAGAGAGACAGACAGAAACAGGCAGAGACAGAGACAGAGATTTAAGACATCCAGAGAAATAAATATTTTGGTTTTTTACAAGCTTTTGGAACTACAAGACAAGAACTAAAAGCAGCAATGAGGAAACTAAAAATGGCAGTCAGAGAAGCACAAAAAGATACAAAGAAGTTTAAGTCTGCCATACTGTTATAAATCTCCATTCTAAGGTACCTGTTTTCACCAGTCTATGAGATCACAGTCTTAGGAGCCTAACCACTACAACTTTCAATTCTGAAATGGTGCACCAGAAACAAAGAAAGAATGGAGAAAATCTTAAGATACAAAGAAAATAAAATCAGTAAGTGTTACTAAGAAAGGGGGAAGGGAAACTTGGCAAACACTTAAAAGACTGGATATTCTACAATCATTCATTCATTCATCTATACATTCAGTGTTTACAGAAAGCAAGAAATAGAACTATATAATGGAATATGAGTATCACAGAACTCCATTAAAAAGATACCTTTACATTTTATTAGGAGAATAAGAGAAAACTTCATACAGAAGGTGGCATTTAACTGAGTATTTAAAATGGCTAAACATTCTCTAAGGTCGAGGATAGGAATTGGTAAGGCATTTCCAGAAAGAAGGAGGAGATGGGCAAATGTGAATGCAAATGCAAAAACATGCTGTGGTGAGAGAAGGGTGGGTAGGTTAGCATCAGTTCTGTGGACAAGAATGTTTAGGATGTTCCTCTCTGGGCAAAGAGCCCATCTGCCTATAGACTAGATTTTTCTCTTTGGAATCAGAAACTTAACAATAACCTATGCTCTACAGTTCAACTCTAGGATGGATTCATCCCAACCAACTTCAGTATTGATCTTAGGAAAACTGACACTGCCTGACTTTAATCAAGAACAGTTCATAGGATGGGATTTTTAAAAAAATCTTCTCTCCCATTTTCTTTGTCTTCCTCTTTTCCAGGTAGTCACAAATACAAAAGTAGCCTGGAAAACTTGTCCATAAAGCACTACAGGCTCACACTGTATTCATAAGTTGCAAGCATGACAATGTATTGGAATTTTATAATGATGTATTTCCCCTTGAAAAATATTATCAAGAAGGGGAAACTGATTCTTAATTGTAAACTACTTTGATTTGGATTTACAAGTAACAATGCAGTGACTTTTGTTTGTTAGCAGAGGCTTGGAATTATTAAGCGTCTTTATGAATTGAACTTTTGGAAAGATAAGACACAAAATTAAAAGTTTGAATAACAAATTGTGGAAAACTTAACTTTTAGAAGTGTCACTGATTCGACCTATGGAAGCAGTATCTCTACTTGATAAATTCCTGATTTAGCTTCTTAAGGAGAATGTGTATTATCTGTTGCTACCAGGTAGGACAAAATGGAAATGGGAATTTGGGGGCTTCTGTTTTCTGTATTAAAATACAGTAAATGTATAAAGAACTTCACAATCACATAGTATAACTTTATAAAGAAAAATATTTATTTGTAGAATGAGGATTTTGCTAAGGATAATCGGGAGGATATTTTATTGTTTGAGTTTTAAAGCTTTTATTATTTGGTTTACTTATGTAATCCTAACTGGGATACATAATGGCACAATATGGCCAGATACACGGGGGGAGGCAGAAAAGAGCTGCCTGCAGGGGCTCATTCAGTGTTTCTCAAAGTGAGCTGAGAAACCAGATATATCTGACCACCTGGAGAGTGTGTTTAAAATGTCAGATTCTGACCCCTGCTTCAGAGGGTCTGATTCAATACTGCAGAGCAGAACACAGCAACCTGTATTCTTTTTTTTTTTTTTTTTTGTACCAGGGATCGAACTTGGGACCTTGCACTTGCAAGGCACGAGGCAAAATCATTGAGCTAAATCCCTGGCCCCGCAGCCTGTATTCTTTTTTTTTTTTTGGTACCGGGGATCAAACACGGGTCCTTGTACTTGCGCAGCAGGCAGCGAAACCACTGAGCTAAATCCCCGGCCCCAACAGCCTGTATTCTTAATAAGTACATCAGCTGATTCTGATACCAAGGAAAAACACTGATGTTTGTGATAATGGTAGATTACAAGTTAATGATAACCAAACCACTATAGACTTTATCTTCTTAGAATATTATCCTAAGTGAATAATAAAAATTGATTTTGTTCAACTATTATCACTGATTTTTGTTATAAACAATAATTATAATGTGCTGCTGATTTAGTTAATATAGTGATACAATTCTCAAAACGGCTATCATATAAAAAAGGGAATTTTCAAGAGTTATAACAATCACATTTCAATAAATTTGCCAAATGTTTTTAAAAACATCATCTAAATAACACCCCTTTCACACAAGATCCTTAGGGAAATACTGTTTGCCAAGATTTTTTTTGTTAAGTGGAACTGGTCATCTCTCATGCCCTTTCTCTAACATAGGAAGTACATTCTTTATCATAATCATGCAGTCCTAACTATGTATTCCCCACCACCATTGTGAGCTCTTAAAACAAGTCAGTATTTTAAATATTTTACAGTGCATTCAGATAAAAGATGATACAGATGTTGTTATATTTAAACAACAATGCTGCTGTTAGAGTGACTTGGGTGGATATGAGACTAGTGAATTTATCTATTATATGGAATGTAAAATTAATAGAATCTGTTAAGCTAGGATCAATAAAAAATTATTATTACTGGATAGCTAACCAGACATGAAAATAATCTAATTACATTAAACCAGACATTATCAGGATATTCACTGAAAAAAATTATATATGCATGTGTGCGCATACACAAACACATATACATATATAATAGGCTTATTAATGCAAGATACTTACTACTATTAATAATGTAGCTTGGAATCATTTTACCTTTTAAAATTGCTGCTGAAATTCCAATGGTAGCACAAACGGGGGGAAAAAGCAAAGGTATTAAAGAGTTACATAGAATAATATTACTTTGCCTATGTTTGATGTACTTAACTGCATGTATGTAGAAAAGATCTGAATTTAGAAAAAGGGCTGGGGGGGGAATCAGGTATGTAGGAGGATTTAAGAAGATAGAAAATCTGTTTTCATCTATACATCCTTATAGTCATATATTCTACTCACTCTACTGCCCTGAAATAGTTGACAATTCAAAGACTCTCAAAGAATAAAGCAATACAAGAAGAAAACACAACACTGATTAGGCTAGCATGAGATTACTGAAGAACTTTAAAAAAAAAATGTCCCATTTAAAAATCAATCAGTTTCCTATCAAACACTTTAGAGAATATAACAGCCTTACACAGGTATTTCTGGCAAATAAGAATGTTGGCTGCCATAGCAGACTCACAGCCTATGTCTCATGGCTCACTTTCCCTCACCTCTCTTCCATCTTTGGGTATAAAACTATTGAAAAAATACTAGTAAGACCTTGCCTTTATAGAGTAGAGGTAAAAGAGCTTTAAACTTACTGAGAGACATTTTGACCTAGAAAGGATTGTACACTCTCATGAATTAAGGCATGCTATCCTGTTCTTCAGGTACAGCCATTTGTAACTCTTATAACTTATGAATGTCTATGTGATTAGATCTCAATAAGGAGAAGCTGCTAGACATTTCTATCGCCTTTATCAAAACACTGATTATAGGTGGTTGGTGAGATCAAGTATTATTGTAATATATATATAGCACAATTCTATAGTATCTATCCTTACTCAGTATTTAAAAAAATGCAAGATGTAGTATCAATAAAACTGAATGATAGGGCTGGGGGTTTTTAGCCCAGTGGTGCCACTGCCTGCCTCACCAAGTGCAAGGTCCCAAGTTTGATCCCCGGCCAGTACCAAAAAACAAACAAAAAAAACTGAATGATGAACATTTCCCAATGTTAAAATGGCTTTCTTGATGTTGTATATTTATCTACTGGACAGAATTATGGCCAAAAATATAAATTACATATAAAATATAATTCTATAAGCATTATAATTCAGCATAGCAAATAAATATTTTACTATTCTTTATTACCAAAAAAAATTTATTTTGGAACTACCTTCTAAAAATTTTATCTGCTTTTCAGGGAACTGAAAGGTCCACTTTTATAACTCATTTTTGTAATCAAATTAGTAAAATAAATGCTAAGTTACATAAAAAATTCTTTTTACCCTTACCTCGATCTTTTGCTTTATCAGAAAGGAGCACTTCTACTTCTTCATACTCCCGGATGGCATCTAGTATGATACTTCCTTCTTTGCTGAATAGGAACAGCATGGGGATCTTGATGTCATCTGTGTCCTTTCCATCACCTGCCATCTGGAACAGAGGGGCAGTATCACTGCTGCTCCCCTCATTGTCGTCTAGCCAGAAAATGAACATAGCAAATATCAGGCCATCCAATCACTACAGACTTATCAATTGTTACTGCTTTTTACCTGTTGACAGAATTAATTTTATGCATCAAAAACAACAAAAACAAACATCACTAATTACAGAAACTTATCTTAAGGAATTAATTCAGCTGTATGCCCAAAGAACTTTACTGGAGTGCTATTTATGATTGTGAATGATTATAAACCATTATAATGCAGAGGAGCAGAGGCCCCCAGCGCAAAGTAGCTGAGCCTTTTGGGCCGCTGTACCACTGCCCCCATGCAGAGGAGCAGTGGCCCCTAGTGCTGAGTAGCTGACCCTTACGGGCCTCCTTACCACTGCCTGCAGTGCAGAGGAACAGAGCTCCCCCCACCCCCAGCACCAAGGAGGTGAGCCTTTCAGGTCGCCAAACCACTGCCCCCAGCCCAGAGGAGGTGAAGTTCGTGGGCACCAGCAGCACACACCCACCCTCAACCCCCCCACCCCCTTTGAAATGACAAGATACATAAACAATTTTCAAAACCAGATTTCCAGATCACCTAAAGCAAACCCAAAGGGAAACGAGATGGAACACTCTGATACTCAACCACCTGGACTCCCTGAAATAGCAACAAAACAGGATCTGGAAAAAATGAAATCAGAAATAGTTTCTTAGATAACAACAGAGATTGTGCCCATAGTACAAGACATGACTAATAAATCTAGAGAGGACACAGACAAAAAAATACAGGAGCTGAGGAACATGACAGAATCTCAACATAGGAAATAAATGGAATCCATAAAACAGATGCAAAAAGATTTCCAGGAGATTACAAACTTCATTGAAAGTTTACACAGCAGAATAACCCAATGTGAGGACAGAATTTCAGATATAGAAGATAAGATTGCATAATAGTGACCAGGAAAGGAAAAATTTCTTGAAAATAGGAAGGAAGCACTAGAAATCAATCCAGCAGCTGCTAGATGATGCAAACAAAAATAACATAAGACTGATCTGAGTCAATGAAGAAACAGGAGAAAGTGCAGACAACATAAAAAAACTGTTCACAGAAGTGATGGCAGAAAACTTCCCAAGCAGGAGAAGAGAACTTGACATACTGATAAGTGAGGCATATAGGACTTCAACTGGCCCTGATCAAAACAAAATTACACATAGGCATATAATTGTTAAGATGCCAGAAACTCAACAGAAAAACAAAATTCTATAAGCAGTTAGAGAAAAGAAACAAATCACATACAAATGAAAGCCCATCAGAATCACGGCAGACTTCTCAATGCAAACCCTCAGGGCAAGAAGAGCTTGGAGTAACGTATTTCAAGCCCAAAAGAAAAACAGCCTCCAGCTCAGATTGATGTACTCTGCAAAACTATCTTTCAAAACTGATGGAGAAATAAGATACTTTCATGACAAAAAGCACCTTAGGAACTTCATGAATATCCAACCAGCACTCCAAAAAATTTTAGACAATA
>NW_004624814.1:8837704-8891971 GCF_000247695.1 Heterocephalus glaber | reverse complement strand
GAAAGGCGCACAGGTAATGGGGAAAAAAATAAGAACCAAGATACATCATGTACAGGTACAAGCACCCAATGATAAATGTAAATGTACTGTTTACCTAAAATGTACCAATAAAAGAATTTAAGGGGAAAAAAAAGAAAGAAACAGGAAAGACTGTTGAAAAGAAGAGAGAATAGAATGTTATCCGTGTTCTTAGGTAGTGCCTACAGTGAACAGATATGCTAAGCAAGGAGCATTACAAAGAAATCTACAAAGCAATGAGCAGAGAAGAAAAAAAAACCAAAACAAAAACTATGCTGCTGGAATGTCCTAGAAGTCAAGAAAGGAAAATGTCATAAGAAGGGATCAGTTAACAGTCATATAGAAGTTAAATTATAAAGAATTTAAAAGTTAGTTGAGGGCAGTTACATCATTAGTGGCCCAAGTGCAAGCTAGAGATGCCATTTCACTATTACAGAGGGTGAGTGAAACATAAGCAAGAAGGAAGAACACTTTTTTAATGAAGGATGGATGTAACAAGAATACAGAGGAGATAAAAATGCGAGGGAATGGTGAGATTGAGGGAAGGTGAGATTAAGGGATACCTGAATCCAGGTCTAAGTTGCAATTACTCAGCAAACTACATAGTTCTCTCAAAATGAAGGTAAATAATTTAAAGTTCTTATGTTATAAAAACTTTTAAATTAAAAGTTTTTCCCCAAAAGGCATGTTATCTTTCCTAGGCACAAACTGATTTGTTTGACAAAAGAAATACTTAAGAGTCAGTGCTTTTGAGAAAGTAATCTGAAACACTGAGATATAAATATTAAAACTAGTTACTAACATATAAAATTATGCTCCAAATAAAAGTAATAGTGGAAAGACAATGGACTAAGAAGTAGAAATTCTAGATTTGAGTCCTATCTTGGATTATATTAACATAAGCAAACTACTCAACCTGATTTAATTGATTTATACTACAAGGGCGTTGAATTAAATGACTTTCCAAGATGCTTCCAAATCCAAAATTCTGATTCTTTAAACTGTAAAGGTTTTTTAAAAAGTCAAATCTTATTAAAGGTAAGGAAACCAAAAGGGACATAGAAAAGATGGTATCTAATTAGTATAGCAATGTCTTACTTGGATTGCATGTTGAACCAGCTGGACTCTTCCATCTTTCAGGTGAATCAAACTCACCCCCATCTTCTTCAGGATTTCTAAATGCTCGGGATTAGTGGCCATGAAATCTCTGGCTCTTAGAGGGGGTTTAGCTCCACTCCTGAAACTCTCCTCTCTGCTAAAAGTAATTAGAGGTAAGGCTTTAAAAAAATACAAATTAGAACTAGTAAAAAACGTGAGCCAAATAAAAATAACATTACATATTTTCAAAACTGCTAATTTTAAAACTAGTGAAACTAGCGTAACTGAAAACAGGTATTTTCCTACATATTATTTCAGTTATCAGTAAAGCTTTGAAATATATTTTCTAGTTACAAAACCATGTATATTATCTGTATAAGGCAGCTTTAATCAAGAGTATTGTAACTATCTACATGAAAGTATAGAATAGTTCGCTTGGGGATTTGTTACTATTGCTGTCTTCCAATAAAAACACAGATCTTTCTCCCAAAATTTTAAAATCAAAGCAATACCTGTATCTGTGAATGATAATGTTCACTTGAATTTTTTAAAAATCTTTGAAATGACCTTTCTAATGTAACTATCTGGAAAAAATGAACTCCTTAAGCCAAAAATACTTTTATTTAATAACTTTTACTTATTTAATAAGTAGTAACTCCAAAAATAAAAATACAGCAAAATAAAAAATTGTGTCTTCACTGCACAAGAACTATAGATATAAGGAAAAATATTTTCTTACACATCTAAGACATGGAAATACTTGATGAAACTGTTCTGTATAAAAATGAGCTACAGAGCTGGGTATGGTAAGTGTGTTGGCAGTCCCAGCACTCTGGGAGGCTGAGGCAGGAAGGTCACAAGTTTGAGCACAGACTAGGCAACTTAGTGACTCAACAAGACCTTGTCTTCAAATAAAAAATAAAAAGGGCTGGGAATGTAGTTCAGTGTGAAGGCCTTGGGTTTAAACCCCACTACTGCTCCCCACCCTGAAAAGCTACAGAAATTAAAAACTATTATATGCTACCCATTGACTACTATTAGACAAAAAATACACAGAAAATTTCCATTATAAAAATTACTACAAAATAAGCTTTACTGTCTAACTTTACTAATAACTTTTAATCAGTGATAACTATATACTTCAATATTTTTGGTAGAAGTAATTATCTTTTTAACTTTTGGTCTACCTGAATATCTTTTTAAGACTGTTGTTATATGCTCCTTAAGTTCTCTGTCACTCATTAAGAATTAACTTTGATATTAACACATATAAAACAGTACATCTTACACTCTGATGATGCCTCTAGGACAGCTCTTATCCACCACATTTTTCAAGGGCTCACGGATGCTCTGGGCATACAGTGGATCATTAGGGAAGAGAATCTGAGTATTTGGACAAGTCCAGTCAAAATTACTGTCATCCAGTTCTGTATATTCCGAGGTCTACAATATAAAAGAATTTTATGTAAATAAAAAAATTACTTAACATTATGCTTTGTTAATAAGAATGATTGAAGGATGTAATAAAAGAAAATAAGAAACAGGTACTATTTCTCTTACCATACAGATATTTATTGAATTCTAGTCATAGATTACTTTTTACCCGGAAAAATAAAACAAATTTGTAAAAGTAAAAAAAGAAAAGACATTTAATTTAAAAACGTACTGTGTTCTTCTTAGAGACTCTCTGATTCGTAGTGGAGAGCCAAAGAGGTAATAGATGAGCTTCTGTTGTAAAGATGTAATCTTCAATATCAAAAATAATGTCTTCTTTATCAGCAAATAATAGGTAAAGATATTTAAACATTTCAGCCAAGAAGAAAGAATCCATTCTAAAATAAGTCACAAATAAATATAAGAACATTAGAAATACCTAAATGTTAAGTATCTGAAAGCCAGAGTCAAGTTCAACAACCTTATCTGCACCAATTCAGATGTCCAAAAAACTAAAGAATGCACCAGTCACCCAGTGTCAGAATAACCTTGACTCCAACCACAGTGCAAGGAAATAAAGACAAGAGAAGCTGCATACTACCTCACATACTCTCAATCTTGCCAACAATGCAGATAAGATTTTTCTAAAGAGGAAAAGTTCCCTATTTCTGCTACAGAGAAGTAACAGAAAAGAAGTAACTCAAGAATTTTAGGAGTGAAACCCATAGCAGAATTTTCAACTAATATTAACAGAACTAGATAAAGTCATAAGACTTTGATGATGATTATTATGTGGCCATTTAAAGGCAAAGAAAATCACTTGTAAAATGTTATGTGAAGTACAACTCAAAGTCATGTGTATTATATAACTTTGTAAATATGTATCTACCTGTCAATTAAATTTACTACTTCTCAAAGTATCTGTCTTAGTTACTTTTCTCACTGTTGAGACAAAATACCCGACACCCAAATTTAGGGGAGGAAAAGTTTATTTGGCTCACAGTTTGTAGATGTTTCAGTTCATAGTTGGCTGGCTGCAAGGCAGGGTGGCATGGTAAAGGGGCATCACAGAAGAGAAACAGTTCATGGCAGGCAGAAGGCAGCAAGGCAGCAAGCAGTAAGCAGCAAGCTATAAGTGATGACCACAGCAGCCCTTTACCTATCCCTTATATTTTATCCAGGCCATCTGCCCTTAGGGTTGGTAGCACTCACACCCAGGTTGGGCCTTCCCATTATCCACATCCAGAACTGTGCCAAACCAATCGGTGAACTAATTCAATAATCACACACCCTTGATCACAAATGCTATATCCAACCATCTCTGAAAAGCCCAAATTATGGCTATATGAGGCTTTGGGGAACATCCAGACACAAGCCATAGCATTTTTCCATTGGTTCCTCAAAGACTTGTGCACATCCCCTTATGCAAAAGTCATTTAGTTCATCTCCAAGAGTGACAAAGTCCTAACAGTTTCAGGATTGCTGAAAAGTCGAAATTTAAAGTCTCCTGAGATTAAACGCAAATTCTTAGCTACAAGCCCCTGTACAAATGGAAAGAAAGTTAAACACTTCCAACATAAATGGCACTAAACAGACAATTCCATTCCAAAAGGTACAAAGAGGGGGATAGAAAGGAATGGAACAAAGCCAGACCAAAATCCAGCAGGGAAAACATTAAGTCCCATAGTTCCACATCCAGAATCTCAAGCAATCTGTGGCAAGTTGTGAACTCCAAAGGGCTTGGGAGGCTCCACCCTTATGGTACTTCTGGTGGTTGTAACTTCCATGGCTTCTCTCTTTGGCCAGCTCTGTTTACTCCTTGCAGTTTTCCTCAGATGAACCATGCTTGTGGCTTCTCCAACATTCTGGAGTCTCCACTGCACCTTCAGCTTCATACTCACAGCTTTACAAACTGCCCTTTCAGGAGAACACTGCCTGGCCTCCCAGACCTTCTTCTGAAATCTGGGTGGAAGTATTCCTGGCCCCACAACTCTTGTATTCTGCATGCACCTAAAACCTGCACTAAGTGGATGATGCCAACGTCTACTGCCAGCTAAAACAGTATCCAGGCTTCCTTCTCTCGTCTGTAGAGGTCAAGTGCCTGGACTGCTGAGTGCTCTGAACCCAATCCCGAGGAATGAATTCTCTAGGCTGCCACCATTCTCAAACATGATGCTCTGGGGCTCTCTTCTCAAAGCAAAATCTTTTACTTTTGCAACCTTGAGGCTACAAAGACTGGAGTCTGGCTCTTTCTTGTAATGTCCTCAGGCCATTTTTCCCATTGTGTTGTTCCTTTTCAGCAACCAAGTTCTCCTCTGTTCTATCTTTACAGTCCCCAGCTTTACTGGAGCTTTCTTTCTGGCCAAACTCACAACATTTTAAATCATTCTACTGGACTCTGTTCTTAATTCTCAACATAGATCTGGCTAAAAGCCCCCAACAGTAGCCATGCCATAGCCTCAACATTAGATGCTGAGAAATTTCTTTTGCAAGATTAGTCTGCTACCCTTAATTTCAGCCTCAGGAAAAGTTTCTGAACATGAGCAAAATGCAGACAAACTTTCTGCCAAGGTATAGCAGGTATATCGTCTGGAGTCCAACAGCCAATGCAGTCCTTCTTTCCAGCAGAAATCTGAGCCTGGTCTTTACTGGCAGCATTTCTATCAGCATTCTGGTCTTTTGAGCTCTGATCAGAAACTAACATCAAGTACAGGTTAAGGCATTCCAGGGCTGCTTCTTTAGCCAGTTTCTCCAAACCTTTCCAAATTCTTCCCACAAGCCAATTACAAAGGCTCCTGAACCCCATGGTCAGGTAGAGTCACAGCAATGACCCCACTTCTCTGGTACCAAATTCTGTCTTTAGTTATTCTGCTCATTGTTGGGACAAAATCCCTGACATCCAAAGTTAAAGGGGGAAAGGTTTATTTGGCTCACAGTTTGTAGACGTTTCAGTCCATAGTTAGCTGGATCCAAGGCAGGGTAGCATGGTAGAGGGGCATCACAGAGCAGGCAGGAGGCAGCAGATGAAAATCAGCAGCAAAAGATGCAGAAGCAGCAAGCAACCAGTCACAAGCGACGACGCTCTTTTTGTCCCTTATATTCTATCTAGGCTATCTGCCCTAATGTTGGGGCACCCTTAATCCTACCCAGAAGTGTGCCAAACCAATCAGTTGACTAACTTAGTAAGTACACATCCTTGATCCCAGCATCACACATTCTAGATCTAGCAACTTCTGCAAAGCCATACCTATGACTGCATGAGGCTTTGGGGGGACATCTAGACACAAGCCATAACAGCATCTAAGATTTTGGCAGTAAGAATTTGTAGTTTACTGGGCAGTCTGCATAATATCACACTTCTGGGCAAGCACAATTCTTGGCACATAGTAGGCACTTAATAAACACTTACTAAATTGATTACTAGGGCCAGGGATTTAGCTCAGTGGTTCCGGCACCTGCCTCGCAAGCACAAGGTCCCGAGTTCAATCCCCGGTACCAAATAAATAAATAAACTGATTACTAAAGAATGAGCCAGAGAGGCAATAGCCCATAATGGTGAAGAACATGGACTTTGGAAACAGAAATATCTTCCACAACTAGCTCTGTGACCACTGACGTATTATATAAAGGCTGTGGTTTTGGTTTATTCTCTGTAAAAAGAACATAATATGTACACTCATAACATTGTGTAAAGACTAAATGAGATACTTACTATATGTCAGTTATTGAGCATAGCACCTGGCATATGTATGAGATGAAAACTACAGCTTTTCTTTCTCTTACATAAATGAGTTTTTTAAAATTTTTGGAATAAAAACTCACTGTAAAGTTTCAAAACTTTTATCTACTTTAGATATTAATAAATAGACAATAAAAAACTTCTGTTAACCTGCAATTCATTTATAATTTAATCTCTTCTGAAGTACTGACAGCTAGTATCATGAACAAATGTTATTCTGAGAACTGTAGACTAATGAGCAGAATATTGATATTGGACCAATTTGAGAACTGATTATAAAACATGATTTGTGAATATTTAGGAAAAAGTAAAACATGGTAAAATCACTAAAATGTGAATTAGGTAAAGCTAGCAAGCAGAGTATTAAATGATCTAACTTGTATTTAAAAACCACAAACATATCTTGCTAGTGAGAAGGAGACCAAGAGATGGAGAGAAGGGGGGAAGGGAGAAGAGGACATAAGAAGAATTAAGATGTGTGCACATGTGCATGCACCAGCTCCCCAGGATGAATGTAAGCATTACATTCTGCAAATATATACTAATAAAAATAAAATTTTAAATTAAAAATACATAAATGTAAACACATAGGCATTATGTGTTTGAAAGACTATCAAATTGCTAATAACAATAATCTTGGCCAGAAATCTTTTACATTTAAATTTGTTTCAGTAATCAACTATTATTAGGAAAATAGAGATAATTTTCCTTTCGAAAATTGTGGGGGCGGGGGCTGCATGAGAGTGCGAGTGAGCCAGAAGAGGGTACCAATAGATGTGGAGGAGAGTAAGCAACGAAAGGCAGACACCCTGTAACTGAGAGCTTGTGAGCACCATGCCAAGAGGTTCTGGTTCTGGTCCTATCTACATTTCTTTCCCATAATTTGGGTGAAAAAAACTTATGGTATGCTTTGCAG
Source organism: Heterocephalus glaber (assembly GCF_000247695.1). The sequence continues at coordinate 8,884,766 of NW_004624814.1, read as the reverse complement.
ATCACTAGAAACTAGAGTTTAGGAGATTAGATTACTAAAATGACACTGGACTGGAAAGAGAAAACTAAACAAAGTAAAACTTTGCTGAGCTATATATAAAGTTCTAAGTTTGCATTAAAAAACAGCGGCTCAGTAACAACAACAAATAGCTGCTCAAAGTATGGTGGAGAACATCCATGTGTCAGCAGGCTATAGTTAAGTATCTGAGACTACTTGGGAATAATCACAAGCTCCCTAATAAAGCTAATAAACCTAAAGCATATCTAGTAACACAGTATAATGAAGATTTGTAGTTCTCAAATATCTGTTGGGCCAAATACATCTGAAAGGTAAAGCACCACCATGAGGAAGAGTGAGTTGATGAAGCAGTGGCCCTTAATTGGATAGACGGTATAAACCTATTAACCCCTCAAGAAATTAGCAATCTCTTGCCTGAACAGACAGTTACAGGGCTGTTATGTAGGGTACATCATATTGTTAGTTCTAAAGATGATTTTTATTTTTCATTTTGAGTTTTGGGATCAAACCCAGGGCCTCGTGCATGCTGGGCAAGCACTGTTCCACTGAGCTACATCTCTAATCCATGGACATGATAGTTTAAGAAATGTTCTATATACTGGGATACAATCAGAATACGGCAAACCAGAGGTAAGAGGTCCCAGAAACAATATCATTAGAGGAATATTTGGTGAGGGGAAAAAGGGAATTCTAAAATCGAGAACTCTCTAAACAGAGTAAACAGTACCTTCCTTCATAATTCCTCAACTTATTATCCCTTTTCTACTAAAGTACATTATCGTATGTTTGCAATTATTTCTTCACGCACCTCTCCTACTCACTACTCACAAGCCACGACAGGGCAAGAGCTCATTCTGATTCCCACCCTCACACCGAAGCCCAGTGCCTGGCACGTAAGAGGTTCTTAATTGTTCTCTAAATGCACTGCCAATATAATACAGCTGTCAAAAGCCAAAGCGTTCATTAGAATTCTGAATTTAGCCTTACTGTGTGATCTTCAGCAAGTTACTTAACTTCTCTTTACCCTGTTTTCTTCATCTTTAGCATGAAGATTATAATAGAATTACATTTCAGAGGGCTGCTGTAAAGGACCAATGAGTTAAACATACAAAATGCTTACAAGAGTATCCAAGGTATAGGAAATAGTCAATAAATGTTACAGACAACACACAGGATATCGGCTTTCATTTTTTGCTGTTACCTGTATGCCTGTTTCTAGAAACCTCCCATTTCTCATCAGCTATGGTCAGGGAAAGGGGTTCCAAGCCTAATGAACCATCACACAAATACTCTGATGAAGTACTAAGGGACAACCTCATGTCTTTAGTTTCTCTGCCTGAAACTTCTTCCATCCTCTCACTTTTGCTCATCCATCAGGACTCAGGACTTCAAGGAATCTTTCAGTGATCATCATATGCCAACTTGCATTTCATGTCTTTCTTATGTTTCAAAGTACTTATATAACATCTTAAAAGTCTGTTTATGTGCCTGTTCTCAGTGATTCAATGACATAAAGGTCATGTCTTTCTATTTGTAACCCTCAAAAATTAGTATGCTAGCACAAAAGGGGGCCTCAGTAAATATTATGGAATGGACATTTGCTAACCAAACAAACAAAGTTTAAGCATTCATTCTGAGATGTGATAACCAGGTAAATGATCTTGGAATAACTGGAGTATCAGTGACTATCACACTGACCAAGCTTTTCATAGCTTGAGTACTTTCTGCTGTCCCTATTTCCTAGTATAGGAACTATCACTGGTTTTACCCACCTCTCCAGACAGAAGAAAAGTAAGAGTACACATATTGTAATATTTTTGAGGAATTTTTGATGAATATGAATTATAATCCAGACCTTTCCCCATCATCTTGATGATTTCTAATATTTTAATGGGGGGAGGAACAATATTTCTAATACTCTTATACCAGCGTTCTGATATTTAACAATCATTCATCATTTAAAAATCATTTCAGCACCTACTACATGCCAGGCACTATAGTACAAACTTTTCAAATAATTTAAAATGAGTTTATTCAAAAAGAGTTGAAGAAAAATAAACACCATGAACTAAGGTTTGCATTTTCAAATACCCTTTTGTCAAACCATTAAACTTATTTAATCCTCACAAGTAGCTGTATTCTGTGCTGGTTCAGAGTAACCTGAGGAAAGGGCATGTTAGTAATTGTTTTACCTGTCCTCATGACTTCCAGTACGAACATCCTTCATGGCAGCAAATCCACAAGGCACTCTAGCATACTTATTTAAATTTTCAATAAGTGTTTTCCCTACTTCAAGGTAGTAAGGATCTCCTGTAGCCTATTAAAAAGAATATACACACACATATATATATAGGTTATATATTACCACACATCTATTCATTTACTAAATATTTATTGAGTATTACTAGGTGCCAGCCACTGTGTCAGGCACTAGAATGCATGTTACATAGAACCTACCTACATCTGAAAATAAGCCCTGGATCTGCTTTGCAGAATTTCTTAAACCAACAACTGAAAAGTTGTTTAACTGTAAATTTTAGCAATTAGATTAGATTTCTAATGCCCCAAAAGGTTGCCTGATTAAAGAAAGGCAAGAGATATACTTTACAAAGCAGCTCTAGGATGAAAATTTCTCTTTAAAATGTGTTTACACAAATATTTTTGACAGGCATAAAATATATATGTCAAGTCTTGTATCTTTCTTTTTTTTTTTTTGGTACCAGGGTTCGAACTTGGGACCTTGCACTTGTGTGGCATGCGCCAGAACCACTGAGCTAAATCCCGGGCCCCCTTTTTTTTGTTTTTGGTACTGGGGATCGAACTTGGGACCTTGCGCTTGCGAGGCAGGCGGTGGAACCACTGAGCTAAATTCCCAGCCCAAGTCTTGTATCTTTCAATAACTCTATGGGCCAGATGAATATAAACTGTGATACATCCAACCATAACATTAAATACAAGTTTCTATTATAGAGGACTAAGAGATCCAACAGAGAATGAGGGCTAAAAACAAAGAAAGGTAAAGTATCTTACTTTATATAAGAAGTAGGTACTTTCAGCAAATTCTGGCCTTAAAGGATGCTGAGCCCAATGTACTCTGAAATCTGTAGTAAATGCCTGTAAAAAAAGTCATACAAAAAGGCATAAAATGTGATTTAAAAATAAACAAGTAGTTCTAGAATATATAGAAGTATATATTAAATTATACAGGGTAAAAGTAATTAACATATCAATCATGATATCTTTTCATCTATAAAACATCAATTTTCATTGCTAAAATCACAAAGCATTTTTGCAAGGTGAGTATGTGTAAAAGTTAGAATGATTAGGGCTGGGGTTGTAACTCAGTAGTAGAAAGCTTGCCTACCATGGTAAGGCCTTGGGTTTAATCTCCAATATCACAGAAATAAATAAAGGAGTGGGGGATTGCAATGTCATGAGTTAGAAAGGTTTGAGAGACACTAAGTGGGAGGGTTGTTTTAAAATAAAATTAATTACATTTTCCTAAATTACACTTCTCTTAACACATGAAGAAAAGCAAAACCATGTATAATTCTGTATAAACCAAAAATAACTAAATAACCACAAAAAATAAAGAACAAACATGACATTTTCTATCTTTAAATTAGCAATTTATACTATATATGTAAATGACAATTTAAAGGATTAATTGCTTACCTCTGGTAGAAAATTGTGTTTTTTAATCACCTGGTATAACATCTCATGAGTTTCAATAGCAGGTCTGATATCCCCCTTTAAAACCTGAAGTCAATGACAAAAATAAAATAATCTAATAAAATATAAGTTAATGTTATCTATAACATTATATATACAGAAATTTTCATATTAATACAACTTTGGAATGTGACTATATTTTGTCATTCAATTTTAGAGATAAGAAATGTACTTAATTAAAATAATTTTATTTTAATATTAAGAAGATAAAGTTCTTTATACCTGTAAACCTGGAAAAAAGGCAAGCAAAGCATCCATCCAAGTCCGAGCATTCAGCATTGGTTTGTGGATATGCACATCGAGTAGAAGAGGTGGCTGGCTAATGTACCTCATTATGGCATCATAGTGCTAAAAGATCACAACAATGTGTTCACGAAAGTAGATGAAGGAAGATGTACTACTCTAAACACATTAAATAGGACAGTGAAGAAATTAAGCTTGAATTTAATGCATTTACAAATAAATTTATTATTTGTCAATTAACTGTAAATATTTATTTTAGATGGAAATTTTTCTAAAGCATATATATTCACATATTGTTGAAGTCAAATGCAGAACATTAAAGACTATATTTAATATAGGATGCTCTGAAGGGAATAGATCTGAACATCCCTGTCTCCTATGAGATTGGCCCATGGTCAGTATAGCTTTGTATCCCAATCATGTTTTTAGGCCTCCTCGGAATACAGATAACAGAATTCTACAGTAAAGAATTAGTTTCCTCCTGGGTAGAGGAAATTAGATCTCTTCTCATAACAAAATATTCTGGTGCTCACCACTACTGAAACTAATGCATCTAATCGCTATTATCACTCTTACGGTCTGCTATTTCTGCCTTTTATGCTTTTAGAAACTTTTTCTTTCTTTTTTTCATCTTCTAGTTATTTCTCAGCATTAAACACAGGAAGAGTTGTGTTTCTAACTCAACAAAAATAGTTATCTGTCCTAATTTGCCTCAAGAACACCCTATTAATATCTAATAAACATGTGATAGTATTTAATTGATATATTAGAACTCTTAATAGGTTTTTGTTTTGCTACCATGTGTTATTTAATCACTATTACTATGTGCCTGCCACATACTGAGGCACTGTTCTAATCATTTCATACAGTAAGCTCATTTAATTTGTCCAATAACCCTATAAATAGTACTAGTACTCTCATTTTGTAGAGAAATACAGGCAAATAGGATTACTTACTTGCTAACTATAACATGTTTCAATAACTATCCTTCTTATATTAAAAAAAATACCTCATATAATAGATAATGTGAAATAGGAAGAAAAGGGGCAAAGGAGAAGGGGAAGTGGGAGGGGTAGGGGAAAGGAAAGAGGGGAATGGAATTAATACGAGAAAATGAAAAAAAGGAAACAAAGTCTTTGTAAATAAGGAGGGATGGAGGGGTTGAAGGGAGGGCATGGGAATGGGGAAAAATAAGAACCAAGAGAGATTATGTAAAGGTGCATATAGCCAATGATGAATGTCATTATATTGTACATCTAAAATGTACCAATAAAAGGATATACAAAAAAACCCCACCTCAAATCTACATATTTTTATCCCTAATGGCAGATCCAGAAATTTCAGATAAAAGATAAAAACCACCTACTTTATAAACTAATGTTTTGGAATTGAACGTAGCCCCCTCCCTCTCCAACACTGTCAGGGAATACTGACAAAATATTACGGCACATTTAAAAACCAACTGCTTTCAGACTGTCACTCAGGTAATTGAATTTCTATCAAAATCTGAACTTAAATAAAATTGGCTATAAAATTAACACAAGATTTTATAAACTTACTGTATTAAATCTTTCCAGAAAACTGTCATCTCCAAGCAAGACATAAGCTTTTAACAGATATTCATAATATGAATCAATTCCTGCTCCAACTCCACTATCTGTAGAAAATACAAATAAATATGATCCTTCATTAAGTCTTAAAAATTCTTAATAGAATATAAACAAGGGTACTAGTACACCAAGAATGAAAAACTAGTCTAAGCATGAAACTGTTTAAAGTAAAAATGACACATTGACAAAAATATTAACTTTACAATATGAATAATAATTAACTTGCTGATAATTTTTCTTTTTTAAATTGACTTTCCAGGCCAGGCATTTAGCTCAGTGGTACCATGTCTGCCTCACAAGCGTGAGGTCCTGAGTTCAATCCCTGGTACTGACAAAAAAAAAAAAAAGATTGACTTTGCAAAATTGGCTACAAAGGTCTTATTTAAAAGCAAGCAATAGGGGGGCTGGGGATTTTAGCTCAGTGGTTTCGCCACCTGCTGCGCAAGCCCAAGGACCCGAGTTCGATCCCTGGTGCCAAAAAAAAAAAAAAAACAAGCAAGAGATATTAAAAAATGAAGATATATAGAGAATAAAAATAGAAATGATAGTGATTTCGCTAACAAAAGTTGTAAAAAGATACATAAAAATTTAAAAGATAAACTGTCTAAATAATAAAGATGAATTTTTAGCAATTAAAAACAAAGATTTTAAATGGAAAGGGCCCACACAATACCAAAGGAGAGACACAGGAAAATCTCCACCTACACTTGGGGATTGAACGTTTATTTCCAACCCTATTTTATTTTATTTTATTTTGAGACAGGACCTTGCTAAGGTGCCCAGGCTGGCCTTGAACTTGCAATCCTCTTGCCTCAGCCTCCTAGGTAGCTGGGATGACAGGCATGTGCAACTATCCCCAGCTAGAAATTTCTCTTTGATATCATAATCTTATACAGAGAAAGATAGAATACATATAACAATATAAAAATTAGAATATCACATTATTTACAGGATTTAAGAAGACAATAAAGTTGTATTTTTTAAAAAATTGAAGGAAAATAAACCATAAATTACAATCAAACTATCACTCAAATGTGAAAAAATTAAAACTACTGTTAAGCATAAAAGGCTGCAGCAGCAATTAAAAACTACTGAAGCTGGGTGTGGTAGCTCATGCCTGTAATCCCATCGGGAGGGAGGATGAGGCAGGAGGATTGCCATGAGTTCTAGGCCAGCCTGAGCTACATAGTCAGTTTAAGGCTAGCTTTAAGTATATAGCTATATAACTATATAGCAAGACCTTGCTTCAAAAAAACAAACAAAGACCCCTACTGAAAACAGTTTGGGATGAACTATAACTACCCCTCAGTATCTGTGGAAGATTGGTTTCAGGACTCTCTGAAATCCAAGGATGCTCAAACCACTTATAGAAAATGGTACAAAATTTGCATATCATCTATGTGCATTCTCATGTATTTTAAATCATCTCTAGATTACTTATAACATCTAATACAATATAAATGCTATATAAACAGTGGTTGTACTGTACTGTTTAGGGAATAATGAAAAGAAAAAAGAAGTTTGTACATATTCAGTACAAATTTTTTCTGAATATTTTCAATCCACAATTGGTTTAATCTGTGAAAACAGAACTACAGATAAGAAATGAACCTAGAAAATGTTATAAGCAATACTCCAAGTACAAATAACTAAATACCTTGAGAAAGTTAGTTACCTTCAAATAGATGGAAGGTAAGGAGAACACCAAGAACAAAAGAACAAGAGAAAAGGTAACAACTAAATACTGATTATCTTATTAGTTTAACAGAAGATAGAGATTGGGGAAGCAGGAGACAAAGAAATAGGAAAGCATAATAAAGTTTATGTTTTTAGGAGGTAAATATAGGTATCAATAAAAAAATAAAAAGAAATGGAAAAGATGGGATTTAATGAAATCAGATTCAAACAGTATAAAAAGTTCAAATATATTAAAAATATCAATAGCTGTAAATGTATTGAACTCACCAATTCAAAGACTGACAAAACAGATTTAAAGATGTGTAATTTTTCAAAAGACACACAGTATAAGCAATCTGTAAAGACTGAAAGTAAAAGGATGGAAGAAAATATATAAGGCAAGTACTGTGTAAGATAAAGCTGATATAGCTATATTACTATCAGATAAACTTCAAATAGAATATTATGAGAAACAGAGAGAGTCACTCCAAAATAACACAGTGTTTACTGCCAGGTGTGGCAACGCACGCCTGTAATCCCAGCACTCGGAGGCTGAGGCAGGAGTATCAGGGTGAGTTCGAGACTAGCTTGGGCTACATAGTGAGTCCAAGGCCACCCTGAACTACACAGTGAGGCTGCCCTATATCCAAAAGAAAAGAAAAAGAAAATGTTCAACTGAAAAAGAGATAGCCTTTCAAAACAAATGCACCCAGGCAGGGGGCATAGCTTTACAAGAGTGCTTGCATGCGTTATGTGCATGTGTGTATTTAAAATAACATAAAAGGACCCAACAAAATAGCCCAGTGCACTGAACAGATTATATACAGTGAGAAAAGAACTATAAAAGGATCACTGTTAGAAATTTCATCTACTTTTCTTATTCTTTTTTTTTTTTTGGTACTAGGGATTGAACTCAGGACCTTGCACTTGTGAGGCAGGCAGTAGAACCACTGAGCTCAATCCCCAGCCCTACTTTTCTTATTCTTGATAGATCAAGTAAACAGAAAAGTAGTAGGACCGAGATAACATTATTAATACCTGAGCAAAGCGACACATAGAATTCTATACCCAACAATTAGAAAAAAAATATATTTTCTTCTTAAGCACATATGGAATATTTACAAAAAACTGATGATGGCCTAGGCCAAAAAGAACATTTATTTCAAAGAATAGGTTTCATACAGGATATTAAGTGTCTCATATGTAACAGGTTTTTGAATTATAAATACTATTTAAAATTTTAATGTCCTTCCATGTTTGTAGTGAAAAACACTGCTAAAAATTCAAAGAAAGAAGAAATTTGTGGAAAGTTTTATCTTACATTACAAACACAAATCCACTCTAGATGGTTCAAGAACTTCAATAACAAAACTTTGAAACTGTTAATATCAAAGTGAATACCTAATTTTAGACCTCTGATTAAGAAAAATAGGTTTTTAAATAAGACACAGTTTTAATCATAAAAGACTGATGTTATTATATTAAAAATTAAATACTAAAAAGAATTTAAAGTGAAAATACAAGTTGTAAATTTGAAGAAGATCTGCAATACAATAAAGAATTAATATCAAGAATATATAGGGCCGGGGATTTAGCTCAGTGGTTCCTCTGCAAGGACCAGTTCGATCCCCAGTACCAAAAAAAAAAAACAAAACAAAAGAATATATAGGGGCTGGGGATGTGGCTCAGGGCACAGCGTCTGCCTGGCAAGTGCAAGGCCCTGAGTTCAATTCCTGGTAACAAAAAAGAAAGAAAGAAAGAAAAAGACTATATAAAGAATTTTTACAATTTTTTTTTTCAAAACTACGAGTTAACCCAATAACAAATATGAAAAAAATTCAAGAGTATTCAAAATTTAGAAAACATACATGGCCAATAAATATGAAGAAGTGTTCCACATCATTAGTGATCAAACTAATGCAAATCAAACCATAATAGGATATAACTTGCACACCCATAAGGTGGCAAAAACTAAAAAACTTAGAAGTCTAAAACTACAGCGTTTAAGAGGATGTCAAGGGGCTGGGGATTTAGCTCAGTGGTGCTGCGCCCACCTTGCAGGCACAAGGTCCTGAGTTCAATCCCCAGTACAATAAAAAAGAGGATGTCAATCTATAGATCTTTTATATATTGCTAGAGAAAGTATAAAGGTGAAATAACTTTGGAAAACAATCTGATATTATCTTCTAAAGCCGAACATTAACTTATTCTATGACCTAAAAACTTCACTCATAGTTATACAGTCAAGAGAAATTCATATACACGTACAAGAGGAGCAACTACAAAAACATTCACAACACTACTCTTCACAATAAAAAATCCCACAAACAACCTTAAATCCCCGTAAACCATGGTTTATTAGACTAGTAAAATGACATACAGCAGAACAGTCAAAAAACAATCACAATTTCATGCAATAATATGCATGATTCTTAGGAATAAAATATTAAGAGAAAAGTCTCAAAAGGGTACATATAATGTGGTAGCCTTTAATAAAATTTAAAACAAAACAATATGCTTTTTAGGACTACCTATGAATGCAATACAGCTTGATTAAAGGGAAAGCAAAAGAATGATCAACATAACGATGGTTACTGCAGTTGGGAAGAGGCAGAGGTTTGGAATTACAAAGGAGGGGGAATTGAGGACCATACATAGTACTAGTATGCTATCAAGTAAGTGACAATGAATGATTCACTGGTGGGTGTTTTTATGACTACAGCTGAAGAAAATGGGCCATGCACAGACTAATGATAAGAGTGTCATGTCATAAGTTAAAGAGTACAGTTAATTAAAATTAATTATGACTAATTAACTTACATCTGAGGTCCATAATGGGCTTTAAAAAATGGGGAAAAATGCAGAATCCTAAAGACAACATTCAGATCTCTTTCAGAAACCCCTTAGATAAAACTTACAAAAAAATTTATAATATTAAACAGAGACAATAACTTTAATATGTTCAACTTAATAGTTAAATAATTTTTACTTAACTATAGACAATTACTTTTTATTATCTATAAATAAGATAAGCCTTTTGGAAAATGGAAAAATGTGTAAGAAAGATAATCTTATCAGGAATATTTCAGGTATTTCCATTCAATGCTTGTTTTAAAAGAGCATTTTATAAACAAAATCATATTTATACAATACCATGTCCTATTTGTTCATATAACATTGTTGTATGTTTCTTTCTTTGTTTCTAATTCATTAAATTACTTAATATTCCAATACTGAGTAAAACAATTTTCTTAGCTATTAGTTCATTGATGGTCACTAAGACTGTCTCAGTTTTCCAATATTGCAATTATGTGATGAACATCTTTGGGTACAAAAATGGTTTTTATTATTTCCTTAGGCTAGATTCCCAAAAGTAAAATTATTAATCATAGAGACTAACTTCACAGTGCACACTCACTTTACAGTAAGTATAAAATATGCCAGCCAGTGTGCTAAAGTGTTTTATGTTAAACTCATTTAATCCTCATAATAATTCTATTTTACTGATATGGATAGAAAGGCAACAGAAGTTAAATAACTTCCCCAAGCTCACACAGCTTGAATTCCAACGATATGGCTCCAGAATCTATGCTCTTAACTACTAATAAAATAATCTACTTCGGGGGGCATAAAATTGCTAATAACATCATTAAATATATCCACTAAAATACATCGTAATGTGTAATGTAATGTCTGAGGTACTCTGATCCTCTAGTCTCAAAGAAATTAATTCTAGTGTTTCATCCATACCCTATACCAATAATGGTATAACCATTAAGGTATCAAACAGAATACTATTCCAAAGATTATTTTAACAAATAAAAATCCTTTATTTCTCGACCATTCTGGGGATGTGAAAGTTTGATTTTAGAAGCCCAATTTACATACCTTTTCGTACCCAATCTCCAGTATGAATATTGATAGTCACGCCCACTAAATTACTACTTCGCTGTCTTTTTTCCCAGAGAAAATCAAGAGCTTTTCTTGCATATTCCTACAATTAAAAAGAAAACACAGCGATATATGTGCACCTGTGTTTATAGCAGCAGTTTGTAATAGCTAAATCTTGGAAACAACCAAAATGTCCATCAACTGGTGACTGGATAAACATGGGTTTTAAAAAATAAAATGGAGTACTACTCAGCCATAAAGAATGAGAAACTAGAGACACTTATAGCTAAATGGATGCACATTGAGGCCATACTCTTAAGTGAAATAAATAGGACACACGTGTAAATACCAAATAGTTTCTCTGGTGTGAGAAACTGAACGTGTAAATAAGGATCAAAACGTATAATAATGTGAAATAGGAAGAAAAGGTCCAAAGGGGAAGGGGAAGTGGAAGGGGTAGGAGAAAGGAAACAAGGGAAAGGAATAAATATGAGAAAAGAAGGAAAAAATGGAAACAAAGCTTTTGTAAATGGAGAAGGGTGGAAGGGAGGAAAGGGGAATGGAAAAAACAAGAACTAAGATATAGCATGTACAGGTACAAATTTCCAATGATGAATGTGATCATAATGTATACCTAAAATGTACCAATAAAGTTAATTTTCAAAAGAAAAAGAAAAACGTACTTGAAGAAGCACACGTCTTGACAGGAAACAAAAAGGAAAGAAAACAAAGGCCCATAGGATATTTTAAGAATTAAGTAAAATTCCTAAGATAATCATTTGTAATATAAATTTCCTTAAAGTCATATCTTGATTCTTTTCAGCTGGTCTAGTTAAGAAGGGCTGAGCAAATACTATGTAACTGGCAGTGATCTCACTTTAAGACCATCCATGTTCATCAATCCTGAGGTTCAGTTGCACATTCTTACACATGTATTATTAAATTATATTAGCCACTGGCATAATTAAATGCATTTGTTAAAGTAATTTCCATAACTTAAATGGAAAGTGAAATTCTCCTTAAATACTCTTATTCAGAAAACTGAAAGAATTTCAAAGTTGGTATACTATCTTTGGAACAGTTCAGATTCTACATTTGATGATACGCAACTTTGTTAGTGGAAAGTTAGTATATCAACTAGGCTAATCAAAAACAAACTCAAAATCTTACGGTAATCTTTTCTTCATTTATTTTTATCCATTGGACACTAAATGAAAATCTAATTAAATTCTTGGTTTTAGATAAAAATGTTACAAAATGTAAAAGCAAAGGGCATGTATAAGGTAAGTTACTACATTAAATTTAGAACCTATTTAGCATTGTAGAAGTACTACTATAAAACAAAAGAATCATTAAACTAATTTGTTACTTTGTAGATTTAAAAATAGAGTATAAGATAGTTTTAATTGTTCTTTCAACCTACTTATGCTGAGTTTTTTTTAAACAAAGCAGATTACAATTTTAACTACGTGATAGAATTTCAGAGCCAGAAAGCTTGGTACAGACTATACTTTCCTATTCTTATTTTACAGTTAAAAACTGTGCCCAGTGAAATTAATGACTTAATTAAAACTTAAAACTGAATTATAAGATAAGTAATACAAAAAATCAAATCTCTTTATATATTACACCAAGCATCAGCAAACTTTCTTACAAAGGCCAGATAGTAAATATTTTAAGGATCACGGTCATATTGTCATTGGTCACAACTTCTCAACTCTGTCACTGTAACACAAAGTAACCACTGAGAAAAATAAATAACTCAGCATATCTGTGTTCCAATACAACTTTCTTTTTGAACAAAAATAGGGAGTGGCTAGATTTGGCTCACAGACTGTAGCCAAACCTTTCCAATCTTCTATTAGATCAATACTCTGTCAACTACATCGGTTTGCTTCTCTGAAAATAAAACACTGCAAATTCAAAAAGTTTAAAAAATTATGATTGTCAACAGATTTACTCATAAACAAAAAATAGCTAGTGGAAAGAACATGAGTTTTGAATTCAGAGAGACATGGATTCTTTTTTTTTTCAGTACTAGGGATGAAACCTAAGGCTGCACTATGCTATCAATTGTTCTACTACTGAGCTATATCCTCAACCATCCCCTCATCCATTGTTTTGTTTTGGTTTGGTTTTGAGAGACGTCTCACTTGATACTTCAGGCTGGCCTTGAACTCACTAGGTAGCCCAGGCTAGCCTTGAACTTGCAGCAATCCTTCTGCCTCAGCCTCCAAATTACTAAGATTACAGGTGCATGCCACCACACCTGGCCCCAACTCTTTATTTTGAGACAGGGTCTCTCTAAAATGCCAAGGCTGGCCTTGAATTTGTGATCCTCCTGCCTCAGTCTCCCAAGTAGCTGGGATTATAGGTGTGTGCCTCTGTGCCCAGCTCTCTTGTCCTCTTGGAGTCTGATTTTCTTCATCTGTAAATGGATCATTATCTTAGAGAACTTACAGCTCACACTTATAAGCATGCAAAATATCTAGATTCTTTAGTGAAAGGTAACATTTATCAACTAGGTATAGAATAAAAATTTTAGTTTAAAAGATAAACCAATCAAGCACAAATCTGCCCTTCAAACATTTGTATACAAAAAACTACACAAAGATCATTCTACTTTTACTACATTCAGATCCAACGTCTGAAATGCTGATATATATATATTCCCTTATTTCTATTCTGTATGTTGTTGAAATTTTAAAAATTCACCCAAGTCATATATTTTTAAAGAAGCTATTTATATAATTACTGCACTCCAATGACATGGTTAAATAGTTGTTTTTCTAAATGTGAGAAATGCCTGGACCAGAAAATCTATGTGGGGGATAGTAAGGGTTTTAGAAAACGAATGACATTTCAACTTGAGTAAACAAATTTACAGATTAGACTTTCAATCAAGATTTAAATGCAAAAATTTCACTGTTTTAGATTAGTGAAGGTTTCAGAAATTCAATCAACTATTTGGATTTCTAATAAATGAAACAGATATAGTACTTCATATTAGACAACGATGATATCAAGGAGCTACCAAATTTATATGATATACATAATCTTCTAAGAATGAACTAAAATTTTACTTCATAGTTTGTGAACAAATGCAAAGTTGTATTAACAGTGGCTGCCTCACAATGACTTTTATGTTTCTGACAATCAAAAACTACGTAATGGAATTCAGATAAAAAGTTCATTAAAAAACAGTAATCCTCCAATGGATCATCCTAATGCCTAACCAATGGGAATCAAATATATAGTTACTTATGCCCAATACCCAGAAGATCAAAGACCATGAAAAGCAAACCTCAAATATTGTTGCTCCAGTGAATCGACTTAAAGCAGCAAACTCAAGGATCAAGGTACCTGCACAAGCTGTACAGGTATCTGTCTCAGTCCCTGTCCGAGCCTCTGGTTTTCTGATGCCAAACTTTAAATTAATCTAAATACAACCAAAAGATTATCATTAGTAACTATCAAGAGATAACATATTTCTGATAAAATTATTTAGCAAGACTTTTTATCAAGTCATGAAAATAATTCATGAAGTTATTGAACACTGAAGCTCAATCTGATGACCTTTGTGACCTTCCAATTAACATCTAAGGAAATATATTGTAAGCACATAATATTAACAGAGTAAGTAAGTCTTTATTTAGTTCATTCCTCAATGATATCAAAATGCAACATCATTATAACAATTACACAGAAAAACACCTTCCATAACAATTTTGTTTTCTGGACAGTTTGAACTAGTTAGTTCAAGAACAGAAGGGTAGACCATCTTTAAAAGAAATTAGGTTTAGGGCCGGGGATTTAGCTCAGTGGTTTCACCGCCTGCTGCAGAAGCGCAAGGACTTGAGTTCGATCTCCGGTACCAAAAAAAAAAAAAAAAGAAATTAGGTTTAATTGAGAGTTCTTTATAGAGAAAAAACTGATTATAATGGTATGCATTTGAAGAGATTAAATTTTTGGTTAAAGGTTTCAGAAGTTGAAATGTAGAATATACTGCCTTGCTGGCAGGCTAGCTAAATAAGTACACTTTTTACCAAGGGGTAAGATAATCACTGTATGTCTTCAGTACTGCCATTTATCTCTCTTCCCAGAATGCCACTTAAGGTAGTTCCACATGCTGTTAGCCTAGTAATATCATTCCATCTCCACCCAAATTCATAATTATCTTTACCATTTGTATTTCAAGAGATTAACTAGTTTTAGGTATTCTTCATGATGAATAGGAATGGAAAGTATGTCCTACTACCTTATGCTGTCCATGTCCCTATCTACAGATCTAAAATCGAAAATTTATATTAAGAATAATAAAGAGAAGTAATCCTCAATAATCAAATAAAAATTTAATATTACACTAAGATAAAGTATAGAAATTTTATACATATTTGTACTAAGAATAACAAGTGAGAAATATTATCTGGTTAGTTCTATTAATTACCGCAATCAATTGATTGATATTTATTACTTAGCTGTGTGATAGATACTATAAGATACAAAGAAATAGATCTTTCCTTAAAGGATCTTAACAGACAGAGCAAGTAAGAGATATGTATATAGACGAGATAGCTAATAATTAAATGTCATAAGTAAGTATCAAACAAAAGGACTGATCAAAAACTATCAAAATTCAGAAGAAGAACTACCACTAGACTGGTAGTAGCAGTGAGCTAAGCATGGTAAAATTCAGGGAGTAGTCATGAGAAGGCAATAACAAAACAAAAAAGAATAAACGTTTATATTTCACTTTTAATGTCTTTTCCCATAAGAAAAAAAGAAATACTTGGAATCAAAGTCTTAGTATACTAAAAATATTTCACGTGTTAACATTTTGTATATTGTTTACATACTAAATTACAGCCCTTACTATCCCAAGACAATTGCTACAAAATTATGTAAAAGGATATTTCTTAAAATATCTAACTACATCAGATCATTTAAATCTTGCACCCTCTTAAATGCAAACCTAAAGATAATTTAACTTCTTCCTTTATGTGTATCCTTTTATTTTTCTCTTGCCTAATTGCTCTAAAATATCAAGTACAGTATTTATTGAACAGGAGTGGTAAAAATAGATCCCCTTGTCTCATTCCTGATTTTAGAGGAAATGTTATCAGTTTTTCCCATTCAGTATGATTCTGGCTATGGATCTGTCATATATAGTCTTTATTACGTTGAGGTATAATGGTTTTGTAGCTAGTTTCTTTAGTGCTTTTGTCGTGAATGGATGTTGAATTTTATCAAAGGCTTTTCTGCATCAACTGAAATGATGTGATTTTTACCTTGATTTTACCTTAATTCTGTTTATTGATTTGTATACGCTGAACCATACTAGAATGAAACCAATCTGATCATGGTGTATGATCCTTTTAATGTACTGCTGAATTCAGTTTGCAAGTATTTTGCATGGATTTTTACATCTATATTCATTAAAGATATTGGTCTATAATATTCTTTTTTTGTTGTGTCCTTATCTGGTTTTGGTATCAGTATGATACAGGACTCAAGAGTGAATTTGGAAAGCATTCCTCCCCTTTTTATTTACGTAATAGTCTGAGGACTATTAGTGTTAGTTCTTTAAAAGTCTGGGGGCTGGGGATTTAGCTTCGGGCTGGGGATTTAGCTTAGTGGTTCCACCGCCTGCCTCAGAAGCACAAGGTCCTGAGTTCAATCCCCGGTACCAAAAAAAAAAAGTGTGATAAAATTCAGCAGTAAACACATCTAGTCCTGTTACTTGTTAGTAGTCTTTTTATTACTGCTTCAATCTCATAGCTTCTTATTGATCTGTTGAGGATTTTTATATCCTGTTGGTTTATATGTGTCTAAACATTTATCCAATTCTTCCTGCTTCTCCAGTTTATTGGAGTATCAGGCTTTAAAATAGCCCCTAATGATCCTCTAGATTTCAGTGCTGTCTGTTGTACCATTTCCTTTTTCATCTCTAATTTTATTGATTTGGTTCTCTTTTTCTTTTGACTAGTTTGGCTAAGGGTTTATCAATCTTCCTCACCTTTTCAAAGAATCAACTGTTTCATCGATCTTTTGCATTGTTCTTATAGAAACTATTTCATTAATTTTACCTTGATTTTTACTATTTCTTCCTTCCATTGCATTTGGTTTGGTTTTTCTAAGACCCAGTGATGAATCACTACATTATTTATTTGATATCTGTCTTATGTTTTTAATAGCACTCACAGGTATAAACTTCCCTCTTAGAATGACCTTCACTGTATCCCAAAGATTCTGGTATGTTATATTTCCATTTTCATTTGATTCTAGGGATTTTTAAAATTTCCTCCTTGATTTCTTGAATGACCCATTGATTATTCAAAAGTAAACTGTTCAATCTCCATGTATTTACATGGTTTCTCTCACTGTTGATTTCTAGTTCTATTCCATTGTGGTCTGGTAAGATATAAGAAATTATTTCAATTTTTTATTGAACTTAATTTGCTTTATGATGTAAAATATCTATTTTGAAGAAAGTTCCATGAGCTGCTGAAAATAATTCATACACTACAGCTGTTGAATGGAATGTTTTATAGATGTCTGCAAAGTCTACTTGATCTTCAGTGTTGTGTAATTCTGTTGTTGCACTGTTGGATTTTTTTTTTTTTTTTTTTGGTCTGGGCAACAACCTAACTGTTAATAACTGTTCAGTGTGGAACACTGAAGTCATCCACTTGTTACTGTATTGAGGCCTGTTGAATACTGCTTATTTTATGAAACTAAGAACACTAATGTTCCGTGAAGATAAATTTTACAATTGTAAACCTTCTTGGCAGATTGTTCCCTTTACTGATGTAGTAGCCTTTGTTCCTTTTGACTAATTTTGTATATAAGCCTGCCTTGTCAGATATGAGTATAGATGTTTATGTTTGCTTTTGGATGCCATTTGCATGGAATATTTTTTCCATCCTTTCACTAAAAAGCACACTTTTTTTACTAAGAAGTTTTTACTAAAAGGTTTTTACCTTTTAGTAAAGTATAAATTACAAGGTACAAATTTAGTAAAGTATAAATTGCCTATATTGCCTATTAGCCATCCTGAAAATTCTTATATATATTTATATAATGTATATATGAGTAGGATTCCTAATAACCCTGTATGTTATAGATATCATTTACTCAATCTTAGCAATAAGATTTATTTAAAAAGGTGACAAATTGCTTTTAATAACTTTAAAGAAATGGCATTCCAAAATATAGACAAAGTTTATATATAAGGTGAAAAATGCCCATTAACTCTTACAACATCATTTCTGTCTAGTGAATTCCTCAATTTATGCAAATTAGTGCAAATTATATCAATTTATAATAGCTGAGAGACCACAAATTTTCATGAGCAAAAGCAGTCACTAAGTGTGTATAAAGAAAGAAGGGGAAGCAATTATTTTCTTCTGTAATCACCTTTCAAAATGTTTAAATTTTTTATTGATACTTCAGAGGTAAGAAACTAATAATGTTTCTTTGTTCATTATAATATTCAGTTTCTTCTGTATCAATTCCATATTTGTTTCTCATATAATTGTAAAAGTAAAGATATGCTTGATGCCTCAAAATCTAGCATCTCTGTTTACAACAAAAACTAAAAATATTTACTAAAAGTAAATTCAATTATGTAAATGTCTATACATTGCTTAAAGTAACTTTGTTTCTAATTTTAATAAGCTATAGGAAAAAAGGTCAAATTTAATTTTACTAATAAAGAAATTCACATTAAAACAATTTCATTTTTTTCTTATTGACAAAAGAATGATGATATATGGTGTTGGCAACAGTACAATCGTTACGTACACTTCTATGTAACACTGGTAAGGGGCTGGGGATTTAGCTCAGTGGTTCTACTGCCTGCTTCGCAAGTGCAAGGACCCGAGTTCGATCCCCGGTACCAAAAAAAAAAAGCATCGTTAACTATGTAACACTGGTAAAGTATAAAAGAATCTTTTTGGAGAGCAACTGGACAGTAGTTACCTAAAGTGTGAAAAAGCATCCCCTGCTCTATGACTCCCTCTTATAGAAATCCATCTTAAAGAAGAAATAAGAAGTATATATAAAAAGATGTATATAGGAATGTTCACAGGAAAGCTATTTAAAATACCAAAAACTAGAAATTTAAATAATTAGACATTTAAATCTAGTCCTTTCCATTGAAGTTAAAGTGCTGGTGATAACCAACTAAATTGGTGCGTAAATGAATGGGATGGGACCTTCAATTTGTACAACACCATCCTCTATCATGCTGTATTGTCTACCTATTCAAGGTGACTTCTTGAGGAGGAAATGAGCCTTATTTGATTTGTATTGGTAGAGAAGTTATGCCAAGAAATAGAGCCTAAAAGCATGGAATGGACAAAAAACCTTAGTTTTTGGGGAACACTATAGAATGTTTTGGTTGGGACAGAAAACAGATTTCACTGGAGTATAGAGTATGGGAAAAAGAAAGTCTGCTTCCAAACTACAAAGAATTCTGAACGTTAAAGGAAACTCAATACAACAGTCAATAAAATTTTTATTTTCAACAAAAATTGTTTTAGTAATATTAATTTTCCAAATGACCTGAATCATAAACCAGAAAGAAAAGAATTAGGCATTTATAGTAGTGTAGGAATAAATATAATACAAAGTTATATTGACTTCAATATAGAAAAAATAAGAAAAGAAAAACATGATAAAGTTTGGTAATCTTGGCTAAGAGGGAAATAGTAATAGTGTTAATAAACAATGAAATAAGTCAGAAGAGCTCTTTTTATCTGCAATGGCTTCTTTCCCTCTGCTTTAAATATAAAATTGTCTTTTTGGAAAAATAAAAAATATTCAACTGACTCTGCTGCCAAGTCTCCTTTAACTACTAACATTGAAAACATCCCACAACAAGTAAGTGGTCCATTCCTACTTTTCACTTACTTTGAATCTTTTCCCCCTCTTTAATCTACCACATTATAACATTCAAGGCTCTGTTCGTACCCAAATCTGTTCCAGTTTTCTAGAATATCTCTGCCTGTTGAAGTTCCTCTGTTTGGATGTTATAATACTATCCACTACATCATGGTTTGTTTCCTGGATCTCTGAATGCTCTCCTCAACAGCTCTACTTCCTTCTCATGGCCTGCTCAGTCCTGTTTTCTCTTTGTATCCTCTCCTTCAGAGAGTAAGGCCTACCTGCTCTCACTGCTTCAACTGTAACTTCAGCACAAACAATTCTGGCCAAAGTTCCAGTATAGCACCTGTTTCTCCCTTTTGCGGCATAATCTCTTAAGCTGAGACATAGTAAAACTTAAATTAATTTAATTCTCACATCTTCTAAATATAATTTGATTAAAATGTCAATATAAATTTGTTATATAGCTTTGAAACATTTTTTTCCAGCCTCAAACAAGTAAGGAACAATGGTTTTGTTCACAAAAAGTCACTTTAAAACAGCAAAGGAAGTATGTAAAGACTATTGTACTTTTTCAGAATTACTTACTCTTGGATAAGGAAGGCCACTGGTAGTATTGAAAGCTGGCAGAAGTTTGTAACCCAACTGCTTTGCCATTTGGAGAAGTTCATCCTTGTACCACTGCATGTATTCGCCTTTTTCTTTCAGCATAATTGCCAGTGAGTGTCCACCCAAAAGACCTCTATAATCACAGAGACAACACATTATCCATATCTTCCAGATAATTAAAAGTCACTATCTAAAAAGGTGTGAGTATTTTGCTATGAACAATTTACCATACGTAAGGGAAGACTACGGAAGACCTTAGTTCTTTGCTGGCTACTCATTTATGGCAAACTATCATAATTACACAGTCAACATACTTTAAAAATCAGATGCTCTATGTTGTAAAGTGTCTGGCATTCATAAACACCTTAAACTTGCTTAAAACAAAGAATATCACAGGCATCATTTATTTTAACAAATGTGATAAATCAATTTTAACGAATTTTAAATTTAAAAATTTAATTGTATCGCCATGAACTATTTAACCCGCTTAGTTTAACAAAAAAAAGTCTTACTCTATTAAAAGTAATGGATTAGGGCCGGGGATTTAGCTCAGTGGTTTCGCTGCCTGCTGAGCAAGCTCAAGGACCCGAGTTCGATCCCCAGTACCAAAAAAAAAGTAATGGATTAATAAACTCTGAAAAGCTAAGTAACTTTTTATATTTAACCAAAGTGAAGACTTACTTTGATAAAATGAGATGAGTATATCACAAAAGTAATCATTAATATAAAAAATTACCAATATTGAAATGAGGTAATAAATCCTTTAACTTCACATTTTTAAATATCTCAAGGAGTATTTCAAGTTGTTTAGTTGAGAGGCAATCCTATAAATTCAGTTTCATTTGGCTTCTCTGCAGAGATACTTTCATGTTAAAGCTCATGAAAAAGCTGTGATGAGCTAATGTAACAAATGTTCAACCTTACACGGGCATTTTCTTGGTTTGTGTCTACAACTACAAGATGTGATCTAAAAATACAGTGAATGTTTAAACTTAAAAAATGTATTACAGGGCTGGGGATTTAGCTCAGTAGTTCCGGCACCTGTCTTGCAAGCATAAGGTCCCGAGTTGGATCCCCGGTACCAAAAAAAAAAAAAAAAGTATTACAGTAAAAGATAGATTGCCATTAATCCCCTGAAAAATATTCCCCTTTTGTTTTGAACAGATTTATCCCATTGTCCTTGCCATTTTCTGAAGCAGTTCTGGAAGTTCTCTTTCGTGAGTGTCTTTAGTTGCACTGCTGTGGCTGCCTTGATGTCCTGAATCAATGCAAAAGGTTTACTTTTCATGGTCATTTTGACCTTGGGGAAGAGCCAGGAATCACATAGTGCCAGATCTAGTGAATAAGGTGGATGAGAACACACCATAATGTTTTTACCAGCCTCCCTTCTTTCTACTGGATGGTATTTGGTAACAGCAGTCACAGTACTTTTTATCACAACTTGTAAAGACACTTGTATTTCCACAGCCTTTTGCAATCTGTGACTAATAGCATGTAGGGTTAACCTACAGCTTCAGAATACCCCAAATTTTATCTTTTAAATATAAGAAACTTACTGCTTTCAAGAACTAAATAATATACCCTAAGCTTTTCTGTTATTAAAATTATAGGTATAGTGTCTTACTTACATACTTACCCAAGAACTCTGATGTTTGTTTCAAAGACAGATACAACTACATCATTATCTAAATTAACATCTCTTAAAACTTTTCTCACTGCATCTTCAAATTCTTTAGTTTTATTTAATACCTAGGAGAAGAAAATTATGAAATAAAACTCTTTTCTACCAAGTCAAAAAGAAAGATCATCAGAATGAGCTACTAAAAACAACTTATTTATATTTCAAGGCTCAAAAAAGTAACCCATATAAAATAATGTATCCTTTAAGCATAAAGATGTAATGTTATCTAAAACTAAAAAAAAGTGCATCTTTCTACATTTTATGTAGCCCTTTACACACTTAGATATAATAAAGTATCTTCAGTACTTTAAAACAATCGTCAAAAGAACTGACACACATGGTTTCTCTTACATGAGAAACAAAGTAAAAATGAAGAGCAAAATAAAAGAGAGATAATAGGAAGCAGGGAGATAGCTTTTTCTCAAAGAGGAAGATCAAGCGATGGAGGAAGGTGGGAAGGAAGAAAGGGAAAGGGGATGAAAAAAGGAATGAAAATGTTTTACGTACATGTGCCAACTCCACACAAGAAATGTAAACATTATGTACTGCCCACATGTACTAATACAATAAAATTTAAAAACTGAATTGATACAGACTTGAGCTTCTCTAAGCCAAAAATACAAAATGCAATCTGCTCTAAAAGCTGAAATGCTCTGAAATGTTCTGAAATCCAAATGCCCCAAAACATGAAATTATGGGGTTTTGACTGTCATGTTGATACCACTCAAAATGTTTCAGATTTTGGAGCATTTCAGATTTGTGGATTAAGGATGCTCAACCTCTAGAGTCTATGTCAATATGACAACATTTCAGAATATTAAAAAAACTTTGAAATCTTGGGACTTCTAGTCCTAAGCATTGTGGATAAAGATAAAACAAAAAAACCCATGACACAGAGCTATTTGAACTGAGCTCTCCTAGGATCTGATTTACAAGCCAAAACAAAACAATCA
The DNA here is from genome assembly GCF_000247695.1 of Heterocephalus glaber. The sequence goes on along the minus strand of NW_004624814.1, from coordinate 8,861,466 downwards.
TCCTATTCATCAAGCACTGTGTTAGAAATGTTTAGTCTCAGAAGAAAGTTCTTTCTGCAGCTGATTGATCTATACAGCTACCATCTTTCCCCCTGGGATGTCTTATTCACTAAAGAGGGAGTGAAATGTTATTAGGGTTAAGAGAACAGCGTATGTGAGGACCTGTGCTTGATCCTCAGCACTGCAAAAAAAGTAAGTTCTGGTTTGAATTCTGGTTCTCTCACTTACTGCCTGTTTTATCCAAGTGATCTAAAACAAGTTATTTCAATCTCTGAGCCTGAGCCCGTTCCTTTATTTAAAAAAAATACTCTTACAAGATTGTTTTCTTAAATGAGATAATACACATAAAATACTTGTATCAGAATGTCTAAATAAGTGCTTATTATCAAGTGTTTAATATCATGCAGGTCTAGAATCCTGACTAAACTAAAAACTGGATTCTTAAAATGAACTCATGAAGGGGTCACTATCATTACATAGGTTGCTTTGATTTTCCAGTCTAAATGAAGGCTGTATTATTAGATGTTATGTAAGAGACTAGATGCATTAAAAGAAATTTACCTTTATTTGACTAATATTTTTGTCTGATAATATTTTGTAGTACTTTTTTTACTTTATCTGATATTTTCACTAAGACTTCTAATACAGTTACAAAACATTCCATAATATAGTTTTTCAAGAAAAACTAAAAGTTAAGGTAGGCCCTGAGTAATAGATAGTAGGAAACCTGATTTTAAATTCACTACTTTGTCTTCTCTCTTAAATTCCATGCAAATTCTGCAGCACCAAATGCAGACACATATGGTCCTCATACTACATTTGTGTAAATTTTCTACTCTTCTGACCCTACTCTTCTGAACTAGTACAGGGGGGTGGGAGGGAAAGAAGAGAAAGGAAAAATATCACTTTGCTAATTTTGTTTTTCCCTAGTCTATCTCTTGAGAATTTTTCCCTCTTGAACATATATTTAAACTTCCTTCCATATGTATTCTTTAAGGTCTAAGCTGCTTCATAAACTGAAAAAAACAAAAGGCCTTTTTCCCAAAATCAACACAATCAAGAATAGTACCAATATCATTTGTTCCTAAAAAGAGCAAAAGTAGGCAGTTACCTCTGTCCAAAATTAGCCAGAAAATTCATTCTAACAGCTCCATTATTTAAAGAGTTTCTTAGAATTCTAGCTAAAAAAGGATAAATCCAGGTCTCATTTTTTCCTCTATTATATCTAATTTGTTTGAATTTTTTCCCCTAGATTTCATGGTAATTCAAAAGTATACTGAACATTTTAGTGCATTACTCCATAACAATCAATAGAAACTAGACAGCTGTCTTTTGGAACTGTTTAAGATTGAAGATCAAAATACAGGAATAGAAATTCTACTTAATACATCATGGTGTAACCAAAATAAAAATGGTAAGATTATGTGCACTGTTATAAGTGATATGTCTTATTAATATTCTACAATTGCTAAATCACAAAATGAAAAAATAATCACAAAGATAAAGTTAATTCAAAATATTGTTTATACTGACAAAATATAAAAAATAGCATTCATTCCCAATATCAAAAAAACTTTCAAAGTATTTTAATTTTCCTCTAATTCTTCTGTTGAAATTTAAAATAAAATGTTTAAGATAATGATTGAAAATTCAAAATAAATTTGTACATTTCAAAGCTATGATGACATACAAGTTGCTCTGGTTATTCCCACTTACTAAGATTGAAACTTAAAGATTTTATAAAGTATTTAAAAATATTTGTATAAGTTTACTGATCTTTACTCTTGGCTCCTCTTAAAGACAGCTTCAATAAATAGGTATTACTTATCTGAGTCAGAACCAGAGATTAGTAGGAAATAATATAGTTAGCAGGGACATGTGTCCATTGCAGGCCCTTCTGAAGTGAAAACAGGCCCAGGAAAGTTAAATAATTCGGTCAAGGTCACACATATCAGTATCATGTGATCACCTCTTGTTCTGTTCCTCTCTGCTGTAAGGAGTAACACAGATTACCAGACTCAATACTCATAGTGTGGTCTGCTCAGAACCACCAGGCATCTTAGCAGAAATGCAGGCTCTTAGGCCCCATCTTGGATCTACTGGATTAGAATACATTTTAGCAGGTTTCCCAGTGACTTAGGTATACTGGTTTTAAAAGTTCTTCATCAGATTCTCTCCCAATCCTTGGGTTGAGGCCTCATGTTTGGCACTTTAACAAGCTCCCAGGGTAGCTGATGATCTGGCCTATGCATCACACTTGAAAAGAGGATACGGCTTCATAAACAGAAGGCCCTACCCCCAATTCTCAATGGGAAGCTGGTGACACAAATAAGCAGGAAGCCTGCAGAGGTCATTAGAGACTATAGCAATCATAGCAGTAGACACAGGAGGGCCCAGAGTGCCATGACACTGGGGAGGAGAGGGCAAGTCTCAGTAGAAGCTCACTGGCAGGGACTGTAATCATGTGCTCCTGAACCCTGCACAAGCTTGGCCATGCAAACTTCTGAAGAGTCTATGATGTCCTCTAGAGCCCTTGAATAAATTCTGTTCCATTTTTTAAAACAGAAAAAGAAAAAACAAAATTATTTTCTCACATTAGCTTCTGAGATAACTGATTTTAAAATAATAAAAAGTATATATCAAAAAATACTGCATCATTATGCAGCAGTTCCAAAAATTAGCATATTATCAGAATCACCTAGGAGCTTATTCGCAATGAGGTTGCTAGGCCTGAGTTTCTGATCCAGTATGTCTGGAATAAAGCTGAATATCCTGTACTTCTCAACAGATCCTAAGCAATACTGATGCTATTGGCCCAGAAACCTTATTTTAGAATCAGTGCCGAAGTGTTTAATAGGAATAGCCTGAAGGATATAATCTTCAAAATAACTAATGGCTGCCCAATCAGACAGAACAACAGATTTCTAAACATAGGAAATTTATGCAACCTGGAACCACTTTTTCTCCTTCACTTCTGATCATCTTTTACAAAACACATAGGATTTCTGAGGTCCAAGTTCATGAAAATCAATTAGGAATTTATAGAGAAATGATGGGGAAACATGATGTGGAAGAACACATCTAAGATAACAATGAGAAAGAGAGGTAAGTGTACCTATGGTCTATCCAAGCACTGTTTCTGCTCCTCCTCTGCTCCCTCAGACCAAAGTAGACCTGATGTGAATTACCCAGCAACCACACCACTTAGCTTCTCCCAGGTGATCACTTGTGTCTTCCAGGATATTTTGTCTTTTTTTCTTCCCCTGTGATCTACAGAAAACTTAGAACCACTAAACCAAAAGTAAAACATACAAGCTGGGTGTGGTAGTGCACACCTGTAATCCTAGCACTTGGGAGACTGGGGCAGGAGGATTCCAGTTCTAGGCTAGCTTGGTCTACATAGTGAATTCAAGGACAGCCTGCTGAACTACATAGTGAGACCCTGTCTCAAAACAAAACAAACAAAAAAAACATACAATATTTTTTCATAGTTATTACAATGTAGCTTACACATTCCATTAATCTCTGAGAAATGAAGCTGTGGCTTTCAAAACTGTGACCCAGCTAAAAAGATCTAAATGGCCAGGCGTGGTGGTAGCTCACACCTGTAATCCCAGCACTCAGGAGGCTAAGGCAGGAGGCTTGCCTGGGCTACATAGTGAGTTCAAGGCCAGGGTGAACTATATAGCAAGATCTTGGCTTAAAAAAAAAAGTCTAAACAACCAAAGTTTTCTCATTTATGGCTTCATTTTAAAACTAAAGAGAAACTTTAGAAGAGTAAATAATAATACTGAGCCTCACCCAGAACAGTTAAATTGAATAATTTGGGCAGGAATTTTTTTTTTAAACATCACAGGTGATCTTCCTAAGAGGCTATTAAGATTTGAGAATCTCTGTTCTAAAATTGGCCCAGAGAAAAAAGAATATAGAAACAGTATCAGGAAGTAAAACCTGGCACTGAAAATTTTCTAGATGTTTTTTCTTAAATATTAATCAGCACACAGATGTTTTTTTCTTAAATATTAATCAGCACACAGGGCATTAATTCAAAGTTAAGAATTATGGCTTAGGGAAAATCCTTAAACAAGCCTACTTTTATATTCTAAATATCTAAAAGTAAAATACTAAAGACATAGTATATTTAGAAATCATGACATCTGGAACTCAACCTATCCCTGTGTCATTATGAACAATTCTGAAACAGAATACATCAAAATTAATTGCTTCATCATATGAGATTGACAAAGCCAAGAAGTCATTAATTTGTTGCTAAAAATCACTGCTGGGAAAAATAAGTTTTCATTTATCAACACTTTCAAAAGATTCTAGTTTAACAATTTCAGTATTATTGCAGCATATCACTATGGCACAAGAATCACAATGGCATTTTCCAAAATTACTTTCTTCTGATTTCAACCATCCTTTTAAAAAAGTGGGAGGGACCTTCCTGAATATCATTAGAGAAGCTGATATCCCCATAAATTATTTGGGTATTACCATTAATGAACAAAATTACACTTGATATTCACTTGGCATCATGACCTCAACCATGTGAAATATTTATTTAGAAGCAAATAAACATTTTAAATTCTGAAGTCTTCCATTTCATACTTATTGTGTTGATTAAATTTATAATACTTGAGTGTGCATAATATGATACTTATAAAATAAGTAAATCCAAGAAGAATCAAACCTACCACAAGAGTATCCAAAGAATCAATCAGTGTCAGGGAAAATCTAAGAAAAAGGTATAACAAGACACAAAATTTAAAATTCTAAATATTTTATCCATGAATGTTTAAGCTGACTTATCTACATCCAATTGTCTGGTACTTTCTATTAACTAGTAGTTACTTGTATGCAATGTACAATGTAACCTATAAAATACTGAAGGAATCTGAAAAGCCTTAACAAATTCTACATCTTTGAAGATGCATAGAAACATTCATTAGCTCTTTAAAAAATAATATTAAAGTAGTAAAACTTCATCATGTGTTAATGACTTCGCATACCTTTTTAAATTTACACATATTTTAAAAGTTACATCCAGATTAACTAACTTTTCTCTGACCTAATGGGTAAACTGTTTAAATTTTTGCAAAAGATAATAAAAAGGAATAAAGAAGCTTAATGCAGTGCTTAAAGCAGTCTTTAAAATTTAGCCAGTGCCCAGAAATATGACTGTAAATTGCCTCCAAAATGTCTACCAGTATTTTGAAATGCCACCCCATGCTCATACTCACTTTCCCAGGGCATCATCAACATCACCTCGACTTGGCTCCTGGCCTCTAACACGACCTCTACAGGTTAAAGGCATGAGTTCATCTGCTGGGTAAGCATGTTCCTACAAAGAAAACCTTAATAAGTTACTAAGGAAAATGAGCAAAAGTATACATCATGTAGAGAGTATGACCTTTTCATAGTTTAAAAATAACATAAAAAGAAGGTCAGTCAAAAGTTATATTACATAGTCTGTGGAAAATTAAAAAAATTAAACACAAATACAGTACATGCTTGAAGAAATTTGAACAGTACCCAAAAATCCTTTTAAAAATTGATAATTTGATATCCCTCCCCTAATCTCACTCCCCAGAGGTTACTACATTTATTCATATACATTCAAATATATGCACATATGCTCAAATATCATTTAAAATTTTTATTTACAAAAATATACTTATGCTACTTATGCTATAGGGACATATTGCTCTAAAATTCATTTACTGAAATCATGAGTCTTTCCATGATAGAATGTTATAGGTCTACTTTATAACTGCAAAGTGATAACTTGACATTAGGTAATATTGAGTATTTATATTCTAAGCACAATTCTATACACTTTATAATTTAATTATTGCAACAACCCTCTGAATTACATTCAATTATCTTCATTTCACAGATGAGAAAACTGAGGCCCAGAGAAATTATGTAACCCTAAGTCATACATCTAGTAAACAATGGATTTAGAATTCTAAGCCAGATAACCTAACACCACAGCCTATATCCTTAAAAGTACCTGCTCCTCACAGTATTCCACAGTATGAATATGCTAAAATTTATTTATTTCTGTATTGATACATTTGGAGGTTGATTTCAATTTTTCACCATATAAATAATGCTGCAATAAACATCCATGTGCACATATATATAATCTTTTGTACAACTGTGTGCCTAGCAGACATTCTGTTTAACAACCAAGTTATGTCCCTGTGACTAGGTCGTTAATTGAATTGGTCACTAAATGAGGAATTATATTACAATATTCAGAACAAAGAAATGGTCGAAGGAAACTCCAACTTGATGACTTTGCTTTTATTTGCATAACTCTTAATAACTCTTGTATAACAGAACATTAAAAATACAGTATTGTACTGCACAATACAATCAGTAAAAATTACAGTACTGTATAAACAACATGGACCATACAAAAAAGACATTGAGGCTCTATAAACAAGATGTACAGAACTGTACAAAAAAAAAGGAAAGATAGGCTGAAAGTCCGAACAGTGTGCCTCGACTGTAAGTCCTAATAGCAGTTAAACAGGTAGGTCATTAAATGTGAAATATCTGTATACATCTTTCATACATATGCTAGTATTTCTGTGGATTACTTAAAAACAGATCTGTAAATCAAGGGGATGGATAATTTTTGATAGATACTACCAAACTTAGTTTATTATATTCTTACTAACACAGGAGATGATTGACGTTTTCAATTTTGCAAGTCTCCTGGATTTTAATAGAAAATATTAACTCAAGTTGCAGAATTAATAAGGACAAGCATCTTTTTGTATTTGCCATTGCTATTACTTTTTATGTCTGTTTATGCCCTTTGTCCATTTTTCTATTGTTTATTTTTTGCTGTTGTTTTACCAAAAGAGACTTACACATTTTGTTACATATGGTAAATATTCCTCTCCTGTCTTTTGTTTGGCTTTTGATTTTGTTTATGGTGTGTTCACCTTAAGCTTTAAATGTGTAGTTAAATCTGTGAGTCTCTTTCTTATGGTTTCTGGATTTCAGGCACACTTTTCAAAGCTACCCCAGGCCTCTGAAACTTTTATATATATATATATATATATAATATTATATTATATTTAGAGATTTAGTCTACCTGGAATTTATTTTTGTTTGTAATGTGAAATAGGGATTTAATGTCAATTGTTTCCCCAAAATAGTCAATTTCCCAAACGCCACTTTTTTGTCTTTTTTTGGTACCGGGGATCGAACTCAGGTCCTCGCGCTTGCGCAGCAGGCAGCGAAACCACTGAGCTAAATCCCTGGCCCCAAATGCCACTTTTTAAAGAATCTATTCTTTCCCTAATTGCTTGAAATACCAGATTTCTTTGTTCAAAATTATCACAAACACATTTTTCTGTAGTTTCTATTCTATTCTACAGTCCTAGCTACTCATTCCTAGCCAGAACCATTACCGTAATTACTCTATCTCTCCAACGTGCTTTTCAACATTTATTCTGTGTAACTTTTACATTTCCCCCAAATGCCACTGAAGTTTTAATTGCAAGAACATAACTTGGGGAAAACTGTAATCTTTGCAAACTGACTCTTCCCATCTAGGAATATAGTTCATCACTATATTAATTCAAATCTTCTTTTATGAATTCAGTTTCTTCTTATAGGTCTCTCATGTCTCAATATTTATTAATAGGTACTTTATAGTTCAGATTACTGGGATTTTTTTGTTTAAAGAATGACCATGACAGTTAATAGTCAGTCAAGATGGTAATAAAATACATGTACAAATCTTCTTTCCTACTCATATAAACACAATAAAATGCTGAATTATTTTAAAATTGTATTTAATAATAACTGAGTTTGAAAAGAAAGAAATTTTAAAGTACCACAAGTGAAAAGATAAAGCTGCACTAGCCACAACAGAGATATTAGAAATAAAGACAGGCTGCAGTGAGAGTTATGGTGATGCCCAAAAGATACGGGAGTTGATACTCTGACCGTACATACATGGCCATAAGCCAGAACTGGGTTCTTTAAATTGGGTAACTGCTTCTATGAAACTGGACTAGAATATTCCCACCTTAATACGAAGGACAGAAAGAAGAAAGACCTGCTGAATTGTTTCTATACCAAGAAGGGGTCTCTGAAAGCTTAGTAAGATATGATTATAAGAAGCATTCAGAGGTTAGAATCATAACTATATGTTTCAATTTTAGGTAACATTAACTGTCTGACAAGCATAGAATTAACATACTTATACTTTTTCCCATTCAATTTAGGACTTTTGTCAGTTATGTTATTTTGGTTTTCTCTCTGCCTGGTCTCACTATGCACAGGTTTCAATTACTATAGCTTAGTTAAATAAACACTCAACAACATGGTTCGAATGTCAGTTATCCTGGTATACTGACTATGAGATATTGCATAAACAACATAATACAGTGCTAGTTCTTCAGTCCACAAATCACTATATAAATAACAGATGCTCACCATGATCAGCAATCAATCATATTACTTCTTTCAAAGTCTGTCAATGATTGATCACTCTACATACATGAATATATTCATGCCACATGAATATCACCATACACGTGTTCTTCAATTCACACATCGACAGCAAGTGTGTCATGTGCCTTGTCACTCAGCAAGAATCAGCTTACATGACAGTTGTCCTGGCTTGTGTCTTGATCTCCCCCCAATGCTTCATGCAGTCTTTTTCAGAGGTGGGTGAATCTAGAGTGTGTGATACTAGGATTAAGGGTGTGTGATTACTAAACCACTCTATGTGAGTGATTGGTTTGGCACCGCCCAAATCCCAGTAGTCCGAATAAGATCAAAGGGGCAGAAAGACACTGTTAAGGTCTCTTGTTGCTTTTGCTGCTTCTGTTGCCATGGACTATTGACCCTCTACAGCCCTGCCTTAGAGCAGATTATGGACTGAAACCTCTAGTACTATAAGCCAAATAAACGCTTTCCCCTTTCCCTCAGCAACAAGAGAAATAACTAACACAACAGTTTATAAAAATGGAGAGCAAAAAGGGAATTAGCCAACAAAGATGAAAGTTAAGCAAAAAACCAAAGAAAAAAGAAAAATAAGAATACTGGAAGTGAAATTCAAATTAAATATTGTATTAATCAACTTTTCCTGTTGTTGGCTACAATACCCTACACTCACAACTTAAAGGAGGAGGTTTGATTTGAGTGTGTTTTAAGAGAATTTAGTCCATGGTATGCTGGCACTAAGGTAGGAACATAATAGTGAAAGGGCATGGTGGAGCAAAGCTGCTTAGTACATGGTAGCAGGGAAGCAAAGAAAGGGGAACTGTGCCAGCAAGGAAGGGGCCAGAGACTATGTACAATACCCAAAGACATGAGTCCAGGACCCACCCAGACACAGCAAAGTGCACTCCACCAAACTCCCATGCAGATCCCAAAGCAAATCAAGTTGACACCCCACCTAACCGCCACAAACACAAATGGGGTTATAGAAGAAATGGCTTACCTGGGAATGTTACCACTGCCATCATTCAAAAATCTCTACAGATATGTAGGCAGGGAAACAGTGAAGGCCAAATTACTGACATAAATTTAGGAAATAGTTGTGACATAAAAAAATGAAGATGCCACAGAGGAAGTAATGTCTGAATAAAACCTATTAAAAGAACTTCTAGAGATATTTCATGACACTAAAAGAGTGAAGTATAAAATGTTTGAAGTTAATCCAAATTTGGAAATAAGTATGACAATTCAAGTATAGAAAAGATGCTTGCTCCATATTTTAAGTAATACAATGACAAAGTCAGCAAGGCAAGAACATTGTTCAAACTACTTTCAATGAGTTTTTTTTTCTTTTGCAAAAAAAATCACTATTTTTCCATTTTAAAATATATTGATAGTATAGTTTTGCTATTTTTCCATTTCTCCCTATATCAGAAAAATAATGATTTGACAAATATTTTTATTTTTGAAGGTTTATAACATTTGCATTCTGGCCTGGAACCATATTTCCCACAGTTGCTAGTGTTCGTACTCTGCTTAAGGAGGTTGATACACACCATTGTTCCGTGGCTTCTCCCTTCCTATTTTTGTTTTTGCTTTCCTCCAGTACTGAGGATTGAACACAGGGCCTTCACACTGAGCTATATCCCCAGCCCCTCCATTTTTTTAACCTTTTTTTGAGACAAGATCTTCCTAAGTCACTAAGTTGACCAAGCTGGCTCAAATTTGCAATCCTCCTGCTTCATATCCCTGAGTGCTGGGAGTGTAATACCACATCTGGCTCTGAGTTTCTAATCTGATTCTTCTCTTAGTTGCCTGGTATCTTCAAGTAGTTTATTCTTATTTGTTTTAAATATAGGTATTTTTCTTTCTCTGATATCTCTGGGTTAGGCTGCCTGTCGCCTTACGCATACAGTACTTCAGGAATAATCTGGTTATGAAATGCTTAAGACATATTTTCTTTCCTTCAGAAATTTAAAGATATAATTCTACATGCTTACTGCATTCACTGAGTATTGCTATGGCAAAGTTCTAAGACTGGTCTGATCGTTTATACATGTATGAATTGTTTTTATTATTCAAATGCTCATGTAATTCTTAATTCTTGAAGTTTAGCAAAAGTAAGCCCAGATACATGTCTAACTTTAGAACTACTCAATTATCTAGATTACAAACTCAGTACATTAGCTAGTACATTAGCTAAAGAAAAAGCTAGGGCTGAAAGATTGAAATTCAGGTCAGCTGGGCAACTTAGTGAGCCTCTGCTTCAAAAACAAAAAAAAATGTAAAGGTCCTGGGTTCAGTGCCCACTATCCCCTCTGCCCTCCACAAAAAGAAGAAATAAAGAAAATGTTATCAGAAACACTAAACACATGGTCAACAGAAAAGAAAGACAAAAAGAAAAACAACCAAAATTTTTAAAGCAGGCTGAAGAACACAAAAACCACTGAAGCCCGCAACCCTTCCGTACTTAGAAAAACTGAGTGCTCTCCACAGTGATTCATTCCCTGAGGAGAAGATTCCAGGCAACCAATGTTTTGATATAATTAGAATCCACACACAGCTACCAAATTGTGAATTCAATACAGTTTATTGTTATTTTAATAATATATATAATTTTCAGCATAAATTCTGAATTAGTTTTACATGTATCATTTCAGCATTAAAGTCCTAAATATTTTATGTCAATTCCAGTAGAACTGACTTATCAGAACATAATTTTTTTTCCTTTATAGCTTCATATTTAACACATATAAGTAACACCTAGAAATGAAGAAAGGAAAATTTGTTGAAGTTGCTAATGTATTTTGTAAAAAGATCATTCAAATGTTATTTTATTTTATTTTATTTTTTGATACCGGGGATCGAACTCAGGTCCTTTCGCTTGCGAGGCAGGCAGCATCAAAGGTTAATTTGTTTGCAATGTTTCTTTTTTCTTTTTTTTTTTGGTACTGGGGATCAAACTCAGGTCCTTGCGCTTGCACAGCAGGCAGCAAAACCACTGAGCTAAATCCCCGGTCCCCTGTTTGTAATGTTTCTTACTATTTTAAACCACTGCTTTAAAAAGCCTCATAATGCTATTTTACTGTTTCATAAAACAAATACATATCTATCTGAAATTAAATATGAATTCAAACTCCAAATTAAATAAGAAAACTCAAATCCTGAACTTATCTAGATAATAAAAATACTGGTAGCAATTGCAAAGCAGAATAATTATTTAATTAAAGGAGCTTTGAACCAGGTGTAAATATACTTTATGTTCCTTTGTTTCAAGACTAAGGATAAAAATAAAAACACAGCCTTTTCTGGGGGTTAACCACAAAGCAAACTGAGAAGGTTTGCATAAATGCAGAGGAATGCATACGTGTCAAATAGCCTGAGTAAACTTCAAACATCTTGGCTAACTAACGTGGCAAGCCAACAGCCTTATTAGGCTTCAAACTTCCTGGCTATGTGAAGAATAGATGTATTTCTTCGCAATGTGTTGCGAGAATGAGAGGCAACTAATTCATACTGACACAACTTGGAGTTATGAAAATCAGAAAGAAAGCTCAGGTGATAAAAGCGTCCTGTGAAAATTAAGTAGAATATGTGCTTAGCTAAAAACAAAGGTGCAAAAATAAAAATGTAGATCAGACTGTAAATTTACTAGACCCTTGAAATAACAAAATAATCTCCCCTAAAACCTTCAGGTCAAAGCAGCATCAAAAATTTACTTTTTAGTAAAACCCATTTGAAAACTAGATTTTAGGAAGAGATTTTATGCTACTAAAAATAATAATTTTAAAAATCATTAATTATAAGTTATTGGAAATATCAAATGTAGTTAATTTTCAATAAAGTTGTATATATTTTAAATATTTTATTCCAGAACCTCATATTAAACATCTTCCTCCTGCAGTAAAAGAAACAGCAGACTTATAGTTAATCTCCATGAGCAGGCAGGTCTGGGAACCAGCTGATTACAATCCTTAATCCAATTCCTTAAGAACCATATCCATCCTGCTGCACAAGAGCAAGGACCCAAGTTCAATCCCCAGTACCAAAAAAAAAAAAGAACCATGTCCAGGGTTGGGGATTTAGCTCTGTGGTTCACTGCTTGCCTTACAAGCACAAGGACCCGAGTTCGATCCCTGGTACCAAAAAAATAAAGAAAGAAAGAACCATGTCTGGACGTGGTTCCTCCCCTAGTCTGTCTTTTCATTCTAGTTCTTATGTTTGGGCTGTGCATACTTAATCCCTTGGTAAAATTTGTTTTTTCTCATCTAGAGGTTGTTAAATTCCAAACAGTCATGCAGATGGAACCAAGGATGAATGTGCCAAACACCTTTTACTGTGGTCCACTAGACTGACCCTCTGAAGAGAGTTTGTAATGGCTAAACCCAATATGACTTGAGGGGCCCTAAACCTTTCAAGGCCCCTGAGATAAGCTCTCTGGAGAAAATCCCTGACTGCTTCTCCCCTACACTGACCCTTCCCAGTTTAAAGCAGCCAGATTCCATTTTCAACCCTTCTCCCCTAACCACAGTTAGGGATTCTTCCGGGGGGCAGGAGATGTAGAAGATAGTTTAGTTAGTTTATAAGTAAGGTAGCTGGCCAGGGGAAGGGCCTGAGATAGAATTGGGTGATCAGCCATATTGCTAAGAATTAATGTAAGAATAGACAGTGAACTAGGACTTCAGACAAAGAAGAACTCAGGCAACATGGAATACAGCCCTCTCCCAAGTTCTGAGGAAATTTTAAAATACATAATAATCAGTTTTTTTCTCTAAAATTCCAGTTTCTTTTAGACCCTGTATGTTGAAGAACTGGGTTAGAGAGCCTGGGTTCCCACGGGTCATTTTAAAAGCATAAAGCCACCTGTGATAGGTGGTCACTAAACAACTGAGAAATTCTTGTGCTGTTCTTATCTGTAATTAACTGAGTCAAGGGGCCATGGGGCCACAGATTCAGGATGCCTCCTGGATTTTATTTCCAATAAAAACTCTCCTAAATTCAAAAAACAATCTTTCTTCTTGTTCTTAACATAAAAACATATTTAGTAAGCCACCTATCATATAATGGTAACATATGCTAGCTACTTATTCCACTTGTACAATTTACCAGTTGTCTTTTCACTCCCCACACCAAATCTTCCTACTCTCTTTTCTTCTTCATCTATTAAACTATTTTTCAAATGTTAGATGTCCACTTATTTTAATTATTAAATTATCAGGCTCACTTCCCACAATGAACATTTCCTGTCCTTTTAGGTATTATATTTCATGAAATGTTTCTTGGCAATGAAGAGAAACAAGTAGTAAAGGGCCGGGGATTTAGCTCAGTGGTTCCGGTGCCTGCCTCGCAAGCACAAGGTCCCGAGTTCGATCCCTGGTACCAAAAAAAAAAAAACACACACAAGCAGTAAAAATGGAGTCATCTCATATGACTGTAAATTAATCACTACAGAGTAAAGAACAGTGTATTTTAAGTTTATACTCAAAAATTACATGAGAAAAAAATTTTTCAAATTTTTCAATGTATCTTGGTCAATCTAATTTTGGTTAACAAAATAAAATTGATCCAATAACATTATATGAGATAAATAATGATGATATGTTATAAAATAAAGTCTTGCTACTGATTTTTAAAGACTATAGCAATAGATGCAGAAAAAGCATCTGACAAAATTCAATACCTTTTCATGATAAAAAAAAATATGCTCAGCAAACTAGGAACAGAAGGGAATTTAACTTGGTTAAAAAACAACAGCTAACCTCAGACTCAGTAGTGAAAGACTAAAAGCTTTCTCCTTACAGTTAGGAACAAGGCAAGGATCTCACCACTTCTTTTCAACACAATATTGGAAACCCTAACCACTCCCATAAGGCAAGAAAAGTACATTGTATAAAAGACATACAGATTTGAAAAGAAGTTAAAGTCTCTGTCTGCAGATGACATTGAACAGCCATGTGAAAAATCCTAAGGAATCTTTTTTAAAAAAGGCTACTAGAAATAACAAGTGATTCTAAGTTATTGATAATTTGTTAGTTACTTTTCTCTTGTTGCTGAGACAAAATACCCAACACTCAAAGTTAGAAGGGACAGGTTTATTAGGCTTAGAGTTCATAGAAGTTTCAGTCCATATGCCTGGCTCTGAGGCAGGCTATTTCAGGGCACTGCAGAGAAGAAACATGGCATGGACAAAGTAGCAAAAGCAACAAGAGAGAGCTTCACTATGTCTTTCTGCCTATTTTATCTCATCCAGACTACCAGGATTAGGGCGGTGCTAAACCAATCACTCATGTGTAGCGGTTTGGTAATCACATGCTGTTCAATTCCAGCATCACACATTCCAGATTCAGCTCCCTCTAACCAAATGAGGCTTTGGGGGGACATCTAGACCCAAAACATAACATTTGCATTTAATCACAATTTTAAAACCTCTGTGCTTCAAAAGTAACTGTTAAGAAAAATTAAAAGGCACAGCAAAGAATGGGAGGATGTATCTGCCAAACATATGTGTTAAAGAACTAACGTCTAGGGGCCGGGGATTTAGCTCAGTGGTTTCACTGCCTGCTGTGCAGGAGCAAGGACCCGAGTTCGATCCCCGGTACCAAAAAAAAAAAAAAGAACTAATGTCTAAAATATATAGTAATGGGCCAGGGCTTTAGCTCAGTGGCACTGTGCCTGCCTCAAAAGCGCAAGGTCCTGAGTTCAATCCCCAGTACAAAAAATATATATATATATATATATATATATATATATATATAAAATAACTTTTATAGCTTAGCAATAACAGGACGAATGACTTGATACTAAAATGGAAAAAATTTTGAACAGATGCTTCATCCAAAAAGTTATACGAATAGCAAATAAGCACATGGGAAGATTTTCAACATCATTAGTCATCAGTAAAAATCGAATTAAAGCCACAATGAAATACCACTACACACCCACTAGCATGGCTAAAATTAAAGACTGAAAATATCAACTGAGAGGATGTGTAGTAACTAAAACTCATATTGCTGGTGGAGAGCACAAAATGTTGCAAACACTTTAGAAATGTTTGGCAGTTTCGTATAGAGTTAAACTTACATTTACCATATGATATAGTAATCCGAGTCTTAGGTGAAAAACATATGAAAATGTATATCCACATGAAAACTAGCACTCACAAGTTCATAGCAGCTTTAATAATAACCAAGGACAAGCAACAAGTCAAATATTCATCTATTAGTAAATGAATAAATTGTATTCTATCAAATCAATTAAACATTATTAAGCAATAAATAGAAGCTCTACACATCTCCAATGTGTATAAATACAAAAGCATCATGCTGAATGAAAGAACTAAATCAAAAGACTATATGCCTTATATGCCATTTATATTAAACCCTACAAAATGGAAAACTGTAATGACAAAAAGAACCAGATCAACAGTTCTAAGGGTCAGATGAAAAAGAATCTACTGGCCCAGGGATTTAGCTCAGTGGTTTCGCCGCCGGCTGCGCAAGCAGCAAGGACGCGAGTTCGATCCCCGGTACGAGAAAATAAAAATCTAAAACTAGTTTTTGGGCCGGGGATTTGGCTCAGTGGTACCACCGCTTTCCTTGCAAGCACAAGGTCCCAAGTTCAATCCCCAGTACCAACAAAACAAAACAAAAAAGAGTACAATACTGTGATTCCAGTAATACAATATCTTTTTTTTTTTTTTTGGTACCAGGGATTGAAGTCGGGTCCTTGCGCTTGCGCAGCAGGCGGCGAAACCACTGAGCTAAATCCCTCGCCCAGTAATACAATATTCTTTCTTTTGGGGCCGGGGATTTAGCTCAGTGGTTTCGCCGCCTGCTACGCAAGCGCAAAGACCCAAGTTCAGTCCCCGGTACCGAAAAAAGAAAAAGAATCTACTGCAAAAGAGCATGAAGAAAATTTGGGGGTGATGGAAAATTTGCAGGGTTTTATATTGTGCTGGTGGTTAAATAATTGCATATAATTTTCCAACCATAGACTTGTACACTTAAAATTGGGATTTTATTGCTTAGAAATTATATCTCAGAAACCTTAATTAAACAAAAAGCCTTGTTCTATTGTTCTACTGAGATAAAATCTTATCTGGTGTAACAGTGTGATTATAAAACATTACAAGAAGATATCACAGAATTTCTTGTGTAAGTTTGGTAGAGTTCTGGGATGTTCTAAAAGTAGAAGTCAAGGAACAATGACTAACAGGCCCACAATGGCCTACATAAAAAGAGATAATACAAATTTTTATTTCCCCCATTAGTATCACTTCTTTGTTTACAGATTACCCTTTTGGATGAACAAACAATTAAAAAGAAACGAGGTACAGAGTTTCAGTTGAAAAAGTTCAGATGAAAAAGTTCTACAGATGAATATAAAAAAATGCAAATGTACTTAATGCCACAGAACAGAACACTCAAAAGTGGTTAAAATGGTAAATTTTATATTATGTATATTTTATCAAATAAAAAAATTTTTAATGGGAAAAAAGAAGCATTAGTAAGAAAATGTACGTAGGGCCGGGGATTTAGCTCAGTGGTGCCGCTGCCTGCCTCACAAGTGCAAGGTTCTGAGTTTCATCCCAGGTACCAGAAAAAAAGAAAATGTATGTAAATCTGGAAATCCATGGGAAGTTACAATTCAAAATAGTTCCTTTGGGCTGGGGATTTAGCTCAGTGGTTCCGGCACCTGCCTCGCAAGCGCAAGGTCCTGAGTTCAATCCCCCATACCAAAAAAAAAAAAAGTTCCTTTGGTTCCTAATCTATTGCATGAAATCAAGGTTAAAAGTGGTTACAGTATTAGGTATGATTTTACTAGTTAAAGGAAATTGTGCTTGCCAATTCTTAAGTCTATTTGTAATGTTTAGGACTCTACCAAAGGTCAGTTTTTGCTTAAAGCAGTTTAACTGAATTGTCTCTAGTAGTCAGGAAAAACATTGGGAGACAAATTCATGAGCAAGCCTGGGTCCAAGAAAGTTCTACATTTGGCCCAAACACAATTCATTTTGCCATCTAAATTAATCTGCAAACTGAACTCTGCATAAATATTCAAAACATGTTACTAGAAGTCCCTGAGTACTCCAGAGTTAAGTGAGGTTACAAGAACTCCCAAAATAAACATCAAATTTCGTGTTATTTGGGCAATTCATTATCTTGTTGTTGTTTGTTTTTTAATTTTCTTAAATTTATATGGAAAACTTTTTTTCCAGTACCAGGAATCAAACTCAGGACCTTGTGCTTGCCAGGCAGGCACGGCAATGCTGAGCTACATCCCTGACCCTGAAAAACTCTTTTAGACTAAAATATGTTTTCTATTTCACATAGATTGTTGTACAGTAGATCTCCCAAACATCTTATCTCATAAAACTGAAACTGCTATTTCATCAGAAGGGAGCTCTAAAACATGTAAAAACAGAGGATAGGTGATGGTTTCTCTTTTTTAAGCAAAGAATTTCTTTATAGAGTGTACAAAGTAACATTACAGTTTCTTTTAAAGTAAAGGAATTTCTCTTAGCACCAAAAATAACATCTTATTCATTTTTATGTTCACAATATCTAGCTATATAAAGCACTCAATGAATGCTGTTAACAGTGCCCGAGGAAACTTTACAATATTTCATAATCTAATTTCAATTTATTCTTACCTACTCAATAATATAGCTCCTTGAAAACCACCACCATGAATACACTGTTAGCTTATGTTTGCCCTGCTTTTTATTTTTTGACAGACATTTGTTTTTTTTCAAATTAATTTTATTGGTACATTTTAGATATACATAATAATCACATTCATCATAGGGAATTTGTACCTATACATATCTTGATTCTTCTTTTTTCCCCAAACCCCTTCCATCCCTTTAATTTCTCTTCTCTTCCTTATTTACAAAAGCTTTGTTTCCATTTGCCCTGCTTTTTAAAAACTTTCTTTAAAAAAAAATGTGCAGGCAATTCAGGTTTCAAATTTCCCAGCTGACCCTACTCACATAATAATCAATTCATATAAATGGTACATAAACATAAGCTTTCTACTTACCATGTAGTTACCATAAGCATGATCAAACATTTCCAGTACTTGATTCCTATTTTGAAAAAAACAGAAATGGAGAAAATTATATCTTACTTATTGTTTCAAAAAGCTAATTCTTCCTCATAAAAACACACCAAGAAAAAAAAGGTAATATTTAGTTAGAAGGGGACACAAAGTCAGGAAATACACCAGTTATTAGACAAGTTCAAGAACTCATACAAAGAGCTAGGCCAAACTTTTACAATTCCTAGCAAATTATGTGAAACTCACTTCACATTTTCCTAAAAAATCTATTGAATGATACCTGCTACAATCAAGGCAAAGGTAAACTGATGCTGAAAAACAATTACTGTACCTTTCAACATAATTATTTAACATGTGTCTTAAAGGGGAAATACTGCTAGAGAGCTCCCAAAGGAAATAATTATTAGTACCATTTACTGATTATCCTGTATGTTCTACTAAAAGAGAGGGGTGGGATGATAACTAGGAAACAGGAAACAGTATTTTATCAAGCCTCTGCCTTTCCTATTAATCTGAATAAAAACACCAATGCCTAGTTTAAGTACCTATTTATTAATGTTTGCCATATTTTAAAAAGATATTTTATGATATATAGTCTACTCCCTTAAAAAAC
The DNA here is from genome assembly GCF_000247695.1 of Heterocephalus glaber. Next base: position 8,842,322 of record NW_004624814.1, on the reverse strand, counting down.
AGAAAAAATAGTAGTCAGCTCTATAATGAGAAATCTAAGGTTCAAAACGAAATTTGTGTGGTTTGGCTTACCTATTTCAAGATGGTTGTTTAAAATGGGTATTTCATATCCCCATACTGGACTAAAAATCCTGTAAATTTGGAACTAAGGAATCAGTCTGTGAAACATTCTCATATTCAGGGGCTTGAGTGCTACAGGAAAACCAGATATCCAATTTTTAAAAATATGTCTTTCTTCATTTTTAATAATTTCTATAAGTCAGCTTTTTCTAAAGTTAGATTGCTTGCCAACTCTAGAGTAAATGGATTGTTTTATACTCATTTTTAAATAAAAAGATAACAAAACCCATATATCTATGAAGGATAAGAGTAAATGTGATTACATAGATAATCCACAGCTTACAAATAGCAAATAATTGAGCAACTGCTTGCCATTAACAATTCCAATTCTTTTTTTTTTTTTTAAATCTGTTTGGTTTAGGGGTGTAGAGAAAGGGTTGTGACATTTTCTGTGTTTTATCATAAATCATTATTTGAGCTTTCTTTAAAATCACTCAATTAAACCTAGTGAATCAGAGTTCAGTTTTCTGAAAATTCCCAAAGGGGAAAGCCGTCAGGTATTTGTGGTTTGTGTTGAGACTCTTTACCCTTACCCTATAGTAGGGCAATCTAAATTAACAAACCTAAATATTTGTGATTTCTCTTTTGCAAACTGATGTCAAAATGTAATTTCAGGTCAATTTGGTTGCATTTTTCCAGTTAAAAATTAAATTCTTTAGTGGGCATGGTGGTCATGCCTATAATCCCAGGGCTCTGGAAAGCTAATATTTCTCTTCTAAACCTTAAGAAATGCAGCACAGTGGACAGAGTATGGGCTCTGTGGTTAGACAGTCCTAAGTTTGAAAAAAGGCTCTATCAATTACTAACTTTGCAATTCCCAACAAGTTAACCTTGAATCTTTTATTTTAGCAAAATGGATATCCCACCCATCTTATGAATAGCGAGGATTACAGGGATAATAAAATACTATTTTACATATTTTTAAAGTACTCAAAGAATGGGGTATTCGGTAAAAAATTATCAGTGATACACTGAATTCATAAGAGAATATTTAGGATGTTTATTAGAGCTTATTGGTAATTGTTTTGATAGTCAATACTTCATCTTCCACTAAGGATCCCTTTTTACAATTTTATTTAAAAATTAATACAAAGATTCTTGTAATGATTTAAAGAAGTATATAAACCAGGCATGGTGGCACACATCTGTAATCCCAGCCTTCTGAAGGCTGAGGATTGCTGTGAGTTTGAAGCCACCCTGGGCTACACAGTGAGTTCAAGGCCAGCCTGAACTACATAGTGAGACCCTGTCTCAAAAAAAAGGGGGGGGGGGAAGAAGAATATAAATTAAAACCTGGGCCAGGGATTTAGCTCAGTGGCACCGTGCCTGCCTCGAAAGCATAAGGTCCTGAGTTCAATCCCCAGTATGAAAAACACACACACACACACACACACACACACACACACACACACAAACCTGATGGTTCCACCTTCTTTTCATCCTAACACTATGACATACATTATCTTCCTACTTTTTTCCAAGCTTATTTTTTCTTTACAAAAACACAAGGTATCAAATATATATATATAAATATATATATATATTTATATATATATATGTATGTATATAACTCCTCAACTTGCTTTTTTGGGGGGGCTCTTGGGAATAAATCCTAGGTAGCCTTCTAAAAGCATACTTCTGCCGGGGGTTTGGCTCAGTGGTTCTGCTGCCTGCCTTGCAAGTGCAGGGTCCTGAGTTTGATCCCCAGTACCAAAAAACAAAAAAATAAAAGCATACTTTTGTCTTCTTAATGCACATTAGTCCATGAAAACGATGCAAAATATTCAACCATTTCTCTCATAGGAACAGTTCTGTTCTTTCAACATGCACACCTTTGTACATTTATCTGTACATTAACAGTGCTTGTATTTCTGTTGGGTAGATTCCAGAGATAGGGATTGATTAATGAATCAAAAAGTGTGCAAGATTTAAATTTTAGGACACTGGCAAAAAGTTACATTAACTTACATTCGCAGTAAGGTTTTCTTTTTTCATGCCTTAAATAGCCAAGACTGTATCCCCAAGTTTTGTATTTACTAATCTGACGAGCAAAAACAGCTATCTCGTTTTAATTTGGATTTCTCACATTGATGAGGTTGAGTAACTTTTCATGTTTATCTCATTTCCTCTTCTCTGACTTAAACTGCTCATGCTTTTGCCCACTTGCTATTGATTCTCAGCTTTTATTCTTTTCTGGGGCCCCGTGCATATTAGTATTACTGACTCTGAACTAAACGCTGTAAATATAACTGAGTTTTATGACACTCTGAAGACTGTGAGTAAAGTAATAAGGTACACTTAATTATGGCTTTTGAATAATACCAACAAATAGCCTCTTCTACTATGAAAAGGCAATACAGGAAAACATTGCAAGGAACGGGTAAAATTTGTGAAGTTCAAGTTCCAATGAACGCCCCTCTTTACAAATGTAAACACCATTTCCTTAATTATGTCAAGCCAGCAACATTTTTCCATCTGGGAGCTCACTTGTGCGAGAAACCCAACCATGCCTCCGTCGGAAAGGCAGCCGCTGGACTTTCGCGCGCAGCCACACAGGATGTAGCCCCCTTCACGGGCCACTGACCTGACAGCCGCGTGGACATACCAGCTGGCCTCAAGGAACTCGCACCTGTCACCGACCTCCAGGGCGACACGGTGACTGACCCCCATCTTCCCGGACCCTGCCCACCCGCCAAGATCCTCGCTCAGTAGCAGCTGTTCCAATCGCGAGTGGAGACGCCACTGCGCGCCTGGGTTGCAATGACAGGCACCTCGCCCTTGGTCAGCTCTACCAGGAAACCCACCCAGACAGCCAAACACCCTTACCCAAGCTTCTGTTTCTCCTCCCTGTTCATGGGTGTGGCCCCCGCCGTCCACACAGACGTGGCCGACACCAGGTAGAGGGCGGTCGCTGCGGCCACCAGGTTCCATGGCGCTCGCTGGGGAACCGGGGACCCACAGCCCAGGGCGCCGCCGGCTTCGCTCATGGCCCCGCGGTTCCACGCACGCGCAGCTGCTACGCCCGGTCGGTGGGACACATCGCCGGACGCCGGTGGCGAGGGTGCTGCAAGCCGTGACGGGGACTGGGTGTGGAACGAGGCGGGCAGTTGCCGGCGTCAGTGTTTGCCGAAGCCACCAAGCTGGTCCCCACCACCAGCGCTGCCGCTGCCACCGCCCTCCGCCCTCTGCCCTCAGCAACCCGGAGCGCCTCCCCCAGCTTTCCGGTGTCGTAGTCTAGGAAACCGCCTCCCCCAATGCTACTTCCGGGCAAGGCCAGAGTCGTGGAGCCTGGGGACCAACGGAGGCCGCATCGGAGAGAGGCTAGCCCCGCCACAGGCGACGTCACTGGCCAGGAGAAGCGCGACGTGGTCAGAAGGCGGGACGAGGGAGGACCCGTCGTTTCCAAGCTCCTGAGAACCGCGGAGTTGCCACCGAGGACTACCAGTCCCAGCGTGCCCTGCGGGCTCCCGGCGTGCCTGCCGGCGCTCGCAGCCTCTGCGAGGGAGTTCCGCCCTGGGTGGCGCGCCGCATCCTGGCCCCCGGGGTCGCTTGTGGCTTCCGGGGCGCCCGTTTCCTGGCCCCCTGCAGCTCTCTGCCGCCTGTGAGCTGCAGTCAACTGCTGGTCTCTTCCTGAGAATGAGGTTTCCCTGCCGGCCGTCTGGGTGAGAGCGTTGTCTCCGCAGGTACAGCATGCCTTAGTCACTGGTGTTGGAGTAGTCCTCTCCTTTCTGTGAAGTTAGGATACACGAAAACCTTTGCTGTTATCGTGCTGAGAGTTTCATTTGCATTATTATCTCAACTGGACGTCTAAAAGGTAAGTTACAGGTAAGTGTCCCCTTTGGCACGTGTGGAAACCACGGCTTAGCGAAGTTGGTTAACAAACCCGCGTCCACACTGCAGCAGGCTTGGGTTCCAGCCAGCCTCTGATTCGGCCGTCCTGAATGGAATCACTGAGCCGCAAAGCTAAGGCTGTACGCAAGATCTAGGGCATTGAGTAACAGTTATGTAAAAAGCTCAGGAGCCGTGCGGGCTCCAAAACAAAATAAAATGTTAGGGAAGAGATTGGAGCTTGCAGTTTGTGATGACTGATTCCCAGGTTGCCCGTTAGTAAAACGATCAATAGTTACCTTTTGGAAAAGCAGATTTGCTTTCTGTTGTAGTAATTCAGTAGGTAGGTAGGGATTGGATGTGATCTCTGTAAGTATAATAAACTGCGTACGCATTCCCTTGCCCAACATCCAGCTCTAGACATTTTCTTTCTTGGCTTCTGTCACCTCATTTCTTACCTTTCTGACTGATCATTCAGGCAACATCAGTGACTGTTCCTTCATTTCCTACTTTCTTAAAATACAGATGTTCCCTTAAAGTTTGTTTTTTTTTTTTATCCTTTTTTTCTCTTTGTATTCTACTTATTCCTTGTGTCCTGTTTATATTACTTAAGAGTATCGCGTCAATGTGCATCCATTTAGCTATAAATGTCTCTAATTTCTCATTTTTTA
>NW_004624814.1:8779416-8834177 GCF_000247695.1 Heterocephalus glaber | reverse complement strand
TATGTATTGACTTATCCTTGTCATGACTTTTTCTTTTTGTTGGATTCTCCCCCTTTGCATTTAATTTCTTGTCATTCCCAATGGATTCATTCTGCTGGGCTTCCTGGAATTGTGATCCTCATTGTCTTTTCCTAGGATATTGTCTAAAAGTTTTTGAAGTGCTGGTTTGGTATTCATGAAGTTCCTCAGGTGCTTTTTTTCATGAAAGTGTCTTATTTCTCTATCAGTTTTGAAAGATAGTTTTGCAGGGTACATCAATCTGGGTTGGAGGCTGTTTTCCTTTAGGCCTTGAAATACGTCACTCCAAGCCTTTCTTGCCTTGAGAGTTTGCATTGAGAAGTCTGCTGTGATTCTGATAGGCTCTCCTTTGTATGTGATTTATTTCTTTTCTCTAAAATTCTAATGGCTTGTAGAATTTTGTTCTTATTTTGGGTATCTGGAATCTTAACTATTGTATGCCTATGTGCAGATTTTTTTTGATCAAGGCTAGTTGGAGTCTTATGTGCCTCACTTATCTGTATGTCAAGTTCTTTTCCCCTGCTTGGGAAGATTTCTGCCATCACTTCTGTGAACAGTTTTTTATGTCATCTGCACTCTCTCCTGTTTCTTCTTTGACTCCCATCAGTCTTATGTTATTCTTCTTTGCATCATCTAGTAGCTGCTGAGTTGATTTCTGTGGTCCCTTGCTATTTTAAAGCAATTTTTCTTTTCCTGGTCACTAATTGCAATCTTATCTTGTATATCTGAAATTCTGTCCTCACATTGGCTCATTCTGCTGCGTAAACTTTCAGTGGAGTTTTTAATCTCCTGGAAATCTGTTTGCATCTGTTTTATAGATTCTGTTTGTTTTCTATGTTGGGATTCCATCATGTTCCTCAGCTCCTGTAATTCATCTGTGTCCTCTCTAGATTTAATAATCATGTCTTGCACTATGGGCACAATCTCTGATGTTATGTGAGAAATTATTTTTGATTTCATTTTTTCCAGATCTTCTTTCATTGCCAGTTCAGGGAGTCCAGGGGGTTGAGTATCAGATTGTTCTATCTCGTTTCCCTTTGGGGTTGCTTTAGGTGATCTGGAAGTCTGGTTTTGAGACTTGTTTACGTGTCTTCTCATTTCAACAGGGGGTAGGGGGAGTGTGCTGCTGGCGCTTCCATGGCTCACCTTCTTGGCCCTGGTACTGTGGCCTGGAAGGTTCACCTCCTCTGCACTGGGGGCAGCTCTGCTCCTAGGCCCTGTGGTGGCAGTCCAGTGGCCCAGAATGTTCTCCTCATCTGCTATGGGGACAGCTATGCTCCTCAGCGCTGGGGGTGGTGGTAGGACAGCCCAGAATGTTCACCTCCTCTGCGCTGGCAGCCCCTCTGCTCCTCGGCACTGGGGGCAATTTTATGGCAGCCTGGAAGCTAGAAATTTCTTTATATCTACCTCAAGGATGTCTCAAATGTATAGTGATTGAAATTAATATGCCAGAGTCATCTTCAGCTTCTCCACAACCTTCATAGTTGGTGTCCAGTTAGTTGCCAGATTACATAGATTCTACCCCTAACTGTCTTTCAGATCACTAACTTTGTACTCCTACTTGTGCTTAGTTGAGCTTAACTACCCCTTTTGTGAACGACTGCAATCCTTCAATGTGATTTCCAGGCCTCCTTACTCTCTTAAACATTACTACCAGAGTGGCATTCAAGGACACCTGCCAACTCTGAGCACTTTGTCTCTCCCTTCTGTAGTGCCCTGCCTCAAATCCTGTGTAATAACTGCCCTGTGAGATGTCAAAAGAGGGCCAGTGGCTATTTTATTAATAGACAAAGAATGTAGAAAGGACAAGAATTTATTTAGATCTAGGTAAACTGTACAGAGGGACAGCAGGTGAGTTCTCAAAAAAGGAAATCACAGAATGAGAGATTGGGATTTTTTTTTTTAATAAGAGTTTATCCAAAAAATGTCTTTTCTGGATCATCCAGCACCCACCAGATCTTTAGGAGCACTTGCATTGTGTTCAAAATTACATGTTTACAATTGCAGTTTTGACAAGATCATTTTCTCTGGCTTTCAGAGGTTATTTAACTTTAGATAAGGAGGTAATAGGGAGTTCTGGCAAGATGAATCAGGACTCACTTGGAGGAATGGATGGGGCTTACATCAAAAGATTTGTTGCTACCCGAGTTTGATCCCCAGTACCAAAAAAAAAAAAAAGATTTGTTGCTGTCTTATTGCCTACCAGAGTGGGCTGTCGTTTTTTTTTTGTTACCAGGGATCAAACTTGGGTCCTTGTGCTTGCAAGGCAGGCAGCAGAACCACTGAGCTAAATCCCCAGCCCCAGAGTGGGCTGTCTTTAACCAAAGCTTCTTTCTTAAGGGTTTTTAACCTTTTATTCTATGGGTAGCCACTACAATAAATAATCATCCAGTATGTTTTCTGTACCTTTGTTCATACTGTCCCATCTGCCACCCTATCACCTTTGTCTGTAAAACAGCCACAGTCCATTAAGGCTTGACTCAGATTCCATCTCTGCAAACCCATCTCTTCAGAAGCAGCGTGTGCATCTCCTGCTATAGATGTTCAGTAAATATTGAGTATACTTTTTTTAGCTTTTTCATCTATAAAATGGAAATAAGGTAGTCATTCTATGTATTTACATGGAAGCTATAAAAACACATGAGGGGGCCGGGGATTTAGCTCCGTGGTTCTGGCACCTGCCTCACAAGCACAAGGTCCCAAGTTCGATCCCCAGTACAAAAAAAAACCCACATGAGGTCATTTCTGAACAGTGTTTAATGTCGTCCTTTGTACAGACTTGAAATCCTGCATTAGTTCAATCTGGATCCTCTTTGGCAGCCTTAATGATGAAGTTAGCCAAATAAAGACTTGTGAGTTGATGTTTGCTCTGGCATAGGGAATATAACCTAACAGTCAACACTAGTCATCCACTATATAAAAACTAAAAACAAAGAAAGTGAGTAACTTTCAGTTACATTGAAATGTAGTCAACTCAGTTATTTGGAGTGGGTTGTCAGTGTTCTTTACCTGTCTGAAGTTTCAAGCCTTCATAAGAAGTCCAGATTCACTATTAATTATCATTAAGATACAATGTACTAAAAAAGGAGGAATTACCAGCTTTTAATGTTTAACATTGTCTGCATCTTTGTTTAAGCAAACATTGCATTTTTAGGTGTATAATGAGAAGCCAAAACTTTTTTTTTTTTTTTGGTACCGGGGATCAAACTCAGATCCTTGCGCTTGTGAGGCAGGCGCTGGAACCACTGAACTAAATCCCCAGCCCCCAAAACTTATTTTTTATTAACTTGCTAAATAGTAAGCATCTGTTTCTCTCTACTGAAGTTCAGTTTCTAGCCAACAACTGTGTCCACTTTTTACTGACCTCTATAATAATATCGAGTAGAAAAGCTGATGTGGCCTAAAAAGTTTGAAATTTATTAAAGGTGGATACCTATGGAAGTGAAAGACAGATATATTTACAAAATACATTTTGAACAAGATCTCCTTTTAGCTCCTTAGTGCCATATAAATTCTTACCTAACTGACATTTTATGGACATGGGGAAAATTTACATTCATTATTTTTAAAATGTATACACTAGTGATAAAAGAGGATGTGGGAGTTAAGGGAGAGAGTGTGGTGTTGTACAGGAGTCAAACACTGGAGGAAAGCAATTGAGAATGACAGATGAGGACTGATAAGAATTTGGATCTGATTTTAGATGTGTAAAGCCCATTGAAGATGAAATAAGAGCCATTGATAAAGTCCTTTAACAGAGTGAGTTTGTTTACACAGATTTGTGGCTCATGTATATGTGAACGTTCACTTTCCTGCCTGGATGTGCAGAAGTTAGGGAGGGACAGGAGTCATGGCTAAATAACATAAGGAAGAGACTGCACCTTAATGTTAGGATTTAGAAGGAGTTATTGGATCTGAGACCAGCAGAGCAAGACTGGCCACGGTTGCACCTAAATGACTTTTTTTTTTTTCCCCAAAAAACATTTATTAGTATATTTTAGATATACACAATAATAACATTCATCATGGGGAATTTGTACCTGTACATGATATATCTTATGTCCCCCCCCACACCTCTTAATACCACAAATCTAATCACTCCTAAAATTCTAGCATGGAATTTTGTAGTAGTGATTTTGTCATTGTTCCAGTTGCTTTTTTCAATAGTTGGTAGTATCTGGAATTTACAGAATACCTGTCTTCTTGAGAACTCAGTCTTGCAAACATTAAATCAAGACAGTAATTATTCTATATTCACAACTAGGAACTGAAAGGGGGTATTTCATGAAAAAAAGTACTCTGAATATTGTGGTCTGACTCCCTTTGTGGCTAACTTACACAAATTCTAAGAAAAGAATGAGGACTTCGGATGATATACTACCCCCCAAAGATGTTCCTAGGGCTTTTTCCACTGTTCAGTCATGATTTGAGATCTTCAGAATCACTTCAACCTCAATTTTATCATCTTATTTCTCTCACTGACACCAGCACCAGCTCAAGGGAGAAATCCTCCATTATGCAGTTAAGCTCACTTGTGTAGCTGGCTCTCTCATCTAGTCTCCATTTTCAGTTTATTTTGTGTATCAGACGTAAAGCTAAGTCTTCATGGCTCTTCCTCTGGCTCCTCTCTTAAATCTTCATTTTACATCACCAGTGTAGTTCCCACTTACCAGTTGCAGTGTGACCACAAGGTTTTAAATCAGCATTTTTCTGTAACATCCTACACAGGTATAATACAGGCCAAGAACAGTGGCTCTGAGCCAACTCTGCCTCCTAAAAGCTATATGCACTTAAGCTAATTACTAAATATCTTTGTGCCTCAATCTCTTTGTACAATGAGACCCCTGCTTCATAGCATTTTTAGGGAGATTAAATAGTTTAAGCCGAGTGTGGCAGCTCACACCTGTAATCCCAGCACTCAGGAGGCTGAGACAAGAGGATCACTGCAAGTTTGAGGCCAGCCTGGGCTACATAGTGAGTTCAGGGCCAGCCTGAACTACAAAGTGAGACCCTGTCTCAAAAAACCAATATACAAAAACAAAAAGAAACATTCTTATCAAAAATTAAGTGGTTTAACTATTATTATTATATCTTCTACAAGTGTCATGAATGTCATGAGATGATGTGTATTAGATATTTAGAACATTTTGAAATAGCTCAGTAAATAGTAACTATTGGTATAGTTGTTTTGGCTTAGAAAGGAAAAGTTGCCACTGTTGACAGTAGGAGTTAAGGGTAGGTACAGCTGCTCAACATGCATATCCCTGGTTTAATCTCAGCCCCAAATCTTGTCTACTTTCTTGGTTTGCTGACTTCACACTGCCACTGCAGGCTTCCTGTACAAATAACATGGCCCTCCTGAATGCCTCCAGAGATCATTAAACTCTCACAGTTTCTACAAAGACCTTAAATGAGATACAGAGTCTCGTCCCTGTCTTGGAGTAAATGTGTATACACACATATGATACTTTTCTCCCCTTTTAAAAAGTGGCCTGCCTCATCTGTAAGGCATTCGAAGTTGTAGAGGTTATGGAATACAGTTGCAAGATAATCAGGTCATCCTTTTGTTTGTACAGAAGTATATCCTAATCCCCAACCTCCATTGGATTTGAAAAAATAGTTGTATGAGTTATCTAGTTATTTGTGAAATTAAGGTTCAAAGTGAAAGGTGCCTAGCGGATCATGTCAAAAAGCATTAAACAGAGCAACCCTTAGCATTGTATGCCTAAGAATTAAAAATAAGCTATTTATATAATAATCCCAATATCTCATTTCTTTTTGTCCAAATTCAACATTATTACTTCCTAGAAACTTCCTTTGTATATGTATCTACATACTTCGTGTGTGTGTGTGTGTGCGTGCGTGCATGTGTGTGTGCGTGCGTGCATGTGTGTGTGCGTGTGTGGTTGCTTGTGTGTACTGGTATGTAATACTGCTTTTCAGGCTTCCTTCCTCTTATGTCATATGTATCAGACAGAAGGATCTAAACTTGTCAAGCCTCATCATTTGTTAATCAGAGAAGTGTACTTTCCACTGAAATAAATGTTCAGTCATTAAATATTTCCAAACTCCTCTGGCTTTTAAAGTTGTATAGTATTTTCTGTTTTTTCTCTAAATATATTGAAAAGTTTAAAGTTTTTTGTTTTTTATAAACAAGGCTTTTAGTATTTTAGGTGATAAGCCAGTGTTAGGGAAGATTTGTCATGGTTTAAAAAATAACATAAGCATTTCTTACCTTTTTTTTTTGCAGATTAATCTCTTTGTGATATTTTAAAATCAAGGCAGAACCTCCAATTACAAGATTGTACTTAAAACTTTTGAGAGATGTAGTTTTGAATACCACTACCCTCTTGAAGTTCAACCTATTTTTCTTGGGATCAGCCAGTGAGGTAAGTGTGGTCACTTTGGACATGAAAATATACTATTGCTAATCCACTTTTAAAGATTAATAGACTTTATTTTTATTTATAGAACTAACTCTAAACCGTATATTTTCAGTGTCTTCCCAACTCTTCTCTTGGAGATTACATCCAATTTTAACATCCTGTTTGGGTTATGAGGATTCCCTGCCCTAGTGTCTATTGATTTTTTCCTGATTTTTTTTCTCCATGTCACGTCACATCATTTCCCTCTATTGGGCTTGTGTGAGCCTACTTTGTGTCTACTGCTGAGCATTAAACTTTGAGTAAGATGACTTATGTCCTAGCCCTAGACCTGCCATTTGGCATTCTATGCAAGTTAGTTTCTCTAAGATCCAGTTTTTGGTTTGCTTTGGTTTGATTTTTCTCAATTTATGTGGCATACTCCTATAATCCCAGCACTCTGTGAGGCTGAGGTAAAATTGAAATTTCAAGCCCAGTATAGGCAACTTAGTGATTTAGTGAGGCCCTGTCTCAAAATATAAAAAGGCTGGAGATGTAGCTCAGGACAAAAGCCTTGAGTTCAATCTTCAGTATAATCAATGGGAAAAAAAATTCTCTCTGCTTCCCTACTTCCATGATGTGAGAAGTTCTCCACCATGCCCCTGTGCCATGCCATACTGCCTTGAAGGCAGCCAACTGTGGACTGAAAACCTCTGCAAACTATCCTAAACTGGACACTAATGGACACAGACAAAAAAAGCCCCAAATAAAACCATTCTTGTCTAGTAAAAGGACCTAGAAAAGAGCAGCCATGCCAGAGAGAAAAATGTAATACAGTAACCACTCCATTCCTCCAAAACACACACACACGGCTCCACACCCCCACTGCTCCAATGGACCTCCACCTTTGCCAGACTTCAGGAAGCCATCCCTCCCTAGCCTCTATACCTGGGAGATGTAGAAGGAAGAATGGAGACCCAAGGTTTTCATCCCTATTGGTGGTAGTAAGCACCCTTCCCAAAGGTGTTAGCTGAGACCAATCTGGAACCTAGAGCCCCAACTCCACTGGTGGTAAAGAGGCATTGTCTTCTTCTTTGCTGGGGCGTATGAGATGAGGCTTAATGGAGTGAAGAATTTGATGACCCCTTGTTTCCCCTTCATTGGCCAGGGTGGATCCAGCAGAGACCAATGGAGAGCTTACTCATCTGCCCCTACCCAGGTGTACTAAGATTCTCCTTCTTCCCCCGGTGTCTATAAAGGGTGAGCAGAGAAACAAGACTTCCACCCCACCTGCCAGTAATGAAGTGGTAACCCTTTCATCCACTGGATTAGTGTCAGAGGAGGCTGCTAAATCACAAGATTTAAACAAGCCCCTGAGACTTATACAAAATATCTGTGTTCCAGTTGAAAATCATTTGGCATACCAAGAACCAGGAAGGCGTCAAACTAAGTGGAATAATGAGCAAATGCCAATACTGAGAAGATATGGAATTATCTGACAAGAATTTTAAAGCAGTCATCATAAAAATTTTTCAAGAAATTACAAATACTCTTGAAACAAGTGAAAAAAGTGAAGTCTTGTTGAGGAAATAGGAAATCTTGAAATACAGTAGACCTTTGACTTATGAACTCAATTCCTTCCTGAGAGGTGGTTGTAACTCAAGTTGGTCAATTGCCTTCAAAGTCTCTCTCCTGTATAATTTTAGGCCACACTTTCTTCCAGGCAGATATCAAATGTCCTTAGAGAGATACTGGCTCAGGATTTCTCAACCTCACACAGGAAAGGATGTTGTAATGTTCCTCCCAGAACTCTTTAAGGGTTAAATCTGTATCTCAGACCATCTGGTGGCCAGCATTCAGGTCGTAATTCAAGACTTTGGTCATAAGTTAAAACCTAAATTCCATTTGTAACCCAAGTTCATATGTCAGACCAGCCATAACTCCAGGGTCCACTGTGAATAAATATAACCAAATTTTAGATCTAAAAAATACAATAATAAAAATTGAAATGCTTGATGAATAGGTGCATAGTTAGTAATGGAAAGAATCAGTGAGTTTGCAGACATGACAATAAAAACTATCCAATCTCAACAACGGGAAGGAAATAGCTCAGAAAAGATAGATGAACAGGGCTGGGCATGGTAATCCATGCCTGTGGTCCCAGATACTCAAGAGTCCAAGGCAGGAGATTGACAGTTTGGGGCCAGCCTGGGCAACTTAGTGAGACCTTGTCTTAAAAAAAAAAAAAAGTGCTCTCTTCGGCAGCATATATACTAAAAATAAATAAAAATAAAAATTAATAGAGCTGTAGAGACTGGTGGGAACTTTTTTTATTTTTGGTACCAGGGATCAAACTCGGGTCCTTGCACTTGCAAGGCAGGCAGCAGAACCACTGAGCTAAATCCCCGGCCCTATTTTTTTAAATTAAAATTTGTGTCATCAGAGTTCCAGAAGCAGAAAGAAGGGTGAGCTGAAAAGTATTTAAAGAAATAATGACTAAAATTTTCCAAAAACTGGCAAAAACCATACATTTAGAGATGGAAAAAGTGTAGCAAACCTCAAATAGGATAAACCCAAAAAACTTCATGTTAAGACAAACCATGGTAGGGCCGGGGATTTAGCTCAGTGGTTTCGCTGCCTGCTACACAAGCGCAAAGACCCGAATTCAGTCCCCGGTACCCCCCCCCCCCAAAAAAAGACAAACTATGGTCAAATTTCTGAAAAATAAAGTCTTAAAAGAAGCTAGTCAAAAAATTAATTAATTAATTAATTAATTAATTAAACAGATAAAAGAAGCTAGTCAGAAATGACAGTTTACCTACAGGGAAAGACAGTCCCAATGACAGTGTCTTTCTGAAACCATGAAGTCCAGAAGAAAGTGACAAAACATGTTTCAAGTGCTGAAAAGTCTACATCCAACAAAAATGTCTTGTATGAATGAAGAAGTTAAGGCACTTAAAAGCTGCTTTTTTTTCCATTAATTTTATTGGTACATTTTAGGTATACAATACAGTTACATTCATCATTGGGATCTTGTACCTTTACGTGATATATCTTGGTTCTTATTTTAAAAGCCCCTTTTGCTGAAAGCACTGATTCCATTTGGGCCTGCAGATGTAACTACAAACAAGGTAAGTTTGGCATTTCTGCATTCCTATTATTTCCTGACTCCTTTCTACCTTAAACTTGGGGTCAGATCCCTGCCTAACTCCACACTTAGACATGATAATCATTTAAGGAGTGTTAAACTGATAATACAAGTTTGACTAGCCCTAACTTTATCCAGTCTTTCTGCTGTCCTTCAACACTGAAGGCATCAAGATAAAAGTAAGATTATTTTCAAGATTTACAAGGCTGGGCTGGGAATTTAGCTCAGTGGTTCTGCTGCCTGCCTCACAAGTGCAAGGTCCCAAGTTTGATCCCAGTACCAAAAAAAAAAAAAATTTACAGGTACATCATAATCAACAGATTATCACCCACCAGCTTTTACTTTTGTGTATGTGCAAGGGATTTGTTTGTTTGGGTTTTTTTGGTGGTGTGGGGGGTTGATCCCAGGGCCTTTACACTGAGCTACATCCTCATCCCTTTTTATTTTTAATTTTGAGACAGTCTTGCTAAATCGCTAAGTTGCCCAGGGTGGGCTTGAATTTGCAGTCCTCCTGCCTCAGCCTCTGAGTGCCGGGATTACAGGCATATACCACCATGCCCAGCAACCACTAGCTTTTACAGCATCCTGTTTCAGACCACTAGAGTGGCACCTAAAAGTCTCCAGTCACTGCCCTAAACCTGAAGGAGGACCCAGTCACTGACCCACCTAACTCCTGTTTTTCCCCCCTTGCCTGTTTTCTCTGAGTCATTTCTTCTCCCAGCTTATCTCAGGCTCTAGGAACTACAAGCCTTGCAGGCAGTCATCTTCCCCGACACTAACATGATCCTGTAGAAACAGACTTGAGATAGTGATCAACTAAACCCCAGTTTGACTAAGAGTGCCTGACTCTGCATACTTTGCCCTGTACTGTAGTTCTTCCACTGTGTAATCCTGGAGCTGCTGTCAATGCCTTGAATGCAGGTTTCTTAGGTCAGTAGACCTACTAGAATTTGGTATGACTACATCAAAAATAAATTCTTTTCAGTTTTACTTACATACATGCACATGTACATACACACACAGAAAAGAAGAGAGGTTCCACGTGTGGTTTAAAAGGGGAAATAACTGTTAGTATAATCATGTTTATTTTTAGTAAATAGTTACAGGCAGTGGGTGAAAAATTATCCCTAACCACTTCATAACAAGTTAAACCAATCTCGAGCTAATTTTTGTCTCATATTTATTAAACATTTGTTAGCAAGCACAGACAAGGTACTGCATTCCATCTATTCTGAATTTTATTAAATCCTAACTCTGCCCTTTCAGATTCTGCAACCCATGACCTTGCATGAAAGATTCACTGGAGCAGATAGAACAATATTTCAGAGCCATAATTCTGTCACCCTTATAGTAGGCATCAGGCAACTGGAAGTCCTCCAACCATATACCATCCTAATAGTCCAACTCTTTGCTACTTGTTCATGCAAGGATGGGAGAGTCTTTTAAATATTTTAGCCAGTCCACATATCTTGGGAATCAGTAATACTATCAGTGAGAACCCAGTGTTTGCATCCTGAAGGCGATTTTTGGATTCTGGAAGTTGCAGGGCCTAAGAGGGTATCAGAATATATACAATAATGTTGCCTCAAAAGAGAGTTGAGAATTCCCATGCACAAAGTAGAACTTCACAAGTTAGGAATACTTTTCAAACCAATCTCTCAGCCTGGAAAGTAAAACAGAAACCAAGTGACTCAAAGACCATCTTGAAACAAAATCCAGCAGCAGCTCATGAACAAATGGATGATCAAGCTGAAGACACTCTCCAAATAGCAATGGGATACTTTGAGAAAGATTCCATTAAAACTTCATGCAATAA
The DNA here is from genome assembly GCF_000247695.1 of Heterocephalus glaber. The sequence continues at coordinate 8,822,833 of NW_004624814.1, read as the reverse complement.
AGATAAAATTTTGGAAAAACACTTGAAAACTGTGGAAAGTGTGGCTTGGAAAAATGGGTTAGCTCCAGAAGCAATAGGCATTTTATTGAATGTGGCACTCAATGGCAAATTTGGAAATGCTGTAAACACACGGATATTGAAGTGTATGGTTCCAACAACTTTAATATCAGAAGATTCTGTGGTTAAAGCAGTATCCTGGCTTTGTGTTGGCAAGTGTTCTCGTAGCACCAAGGTACTTTTTTATCGTTGGTTGGTTGCAATGTTTGACTTCATTGATCATAAAGAACAAATTAACCTGCTTTATGGCTTCTTTTTAGCTTCATTGCAAGATGATGTACTGTGTCCTTATGTCTGCCACTTGCTATATTTACTCACCAAAAAAGAAAATGTTAAACCATTTCGTGTGAGAAAACTGCTTGATCTTCAGGCCAAAATGGGAATGCAACCACATCTCCAGTCTTTGTTATCACTGTATAAGTTCTTTGTTCCTACTTTGATTTCTGTATCTTTGCCTATAAGGAAGAAGATCTACTTTAAGAACTCAGGGGATCTGTGGGATTCAGCTGTGCTTGCTGTGAGACTTAGAAACAAGGGACTTTTTTCAGAACCTCTAAAACTGACATTGAGTCCAACTAATTGCCATCCTTTAAAAAGAAAATGGAATTCTCATTCAGTTATACCGGTGCTAAATTCTAGTAGCTGCACTAAAGGATGTGCAAAAAAGGAGATGAGTCTTTCCGAGTGTCTCAGTTGTGATAAATCACTTCCACTAGAAAGGCTTCAGAGCTTCCCTCTACTCTTAGAAAACATTCATTGCTTAGAGCTGCCCTCTCAGATGGGCTCAGTGCTAAACAGCGCTCTGCTACTTCACTATATTAATTGTGTCAGAGATGAGTCACTCTTACTGAGGCTTTACCACTGGTTGAGTCAGACATTACAAAAAGAATGTATTTGGTATAAAGTGAATAGTTATGAACACAGAAAAGAGTTTACCAACTTGCTGGACACCATCATCAGGGCAGAGTGCTTCTTACAAGAGGGGTTTTATTCCTGTGAAGCTTTCCTGTATAAGAGCACTCCTCTCTGGGATGGCCTGTGTTGTCAGTCACAGTTCCTTCAGCTTGTGAGCTGGATTCCTTTTAGTAGCTTCTCTGAGGTGAAGCCACTACTTTTTGACCATCTGGCACAGCTCTTCTTGACATCAACCATTTATTTCAAATGTAGTGTTCTTCAGAGTCTGAAAGAGTTACTACAGAATTGGCTGTTGTGGCTTTCTGTGGACAGCCACATGAAGCCTATGATGGGCAGTCCTCTAGAGACAACTTTGGATGAATCCATGAACTCGGTGTCTAAACTGATTCACTATGTAGGAAGGCTGTCTACCACTGCAATGCGCTTGGAGAGCAACAGTACTTTCCTTCTGTACTTTATTTTGGATTTCTATGAGAAGGTATGTGACATATATGTAAATCATGACCTTCCATTAGTGATGTTGTTTCCTCCCAGGATCTTCTATTCTTCACTTCTCAGCCTGGATACCAGTATCTTGAACCAGCTTTCTTATATTATGCATAGGTATCATAAAAATTTTATTGCTGCAAAGAAGAATGAGTTGGTACAAAAGACAAAATCAGAGTTCAGTTTCAGCACCAAGACTTGTCAAGAGTTTAATCACTGTTTGACAACTATGATTGGTTGCTTGTGGATATCCAAACCTTTTGAGAAAGGAATATATATTGACCCCAAAATCCTAGAAAAAACTGGAGTAGCAGAGTATAAAAACAGCTTAAATTTAGCCCATCACCCTTCTCTGTTGAGCTATGCTGCTTTCTTTTTGCTACAGGAAAGCCCAGAAGAAAAGACAGTAAACATGAGCTCTATTTGGGGGAAGAAATGGAATTGGTATTTGGACTATTTATTTTCAGAGGGATTCCAGGGCTTGAAATTTTTCATAAGAAATAGTATTCATCATTCTTCTGTCCCTCGATCAGAAAGTATAACCACAATGATGAACATTAAATAATGACACCTTGCATAAACAAACTTGAGAACACCAGACTAACCCTTTCCTTGTTGCTGGAGAGGCCAGCTACCTCAGCTTGAGTTGATTCACTACTTGGATTCACTAACAGACTACTATCTTCAAGAAGTATAGACTGGCCTTCTGACCATGGCTCAGGAGAAACTTGGTGTAACTAACTTAATTTTTTCAGGAGTTAGATTTTTAACCTACATGTGAAAAATCACCTTTTCATCATCAGGCCCTGCCTTCTACCAAATTATACATGAAGAGACACATGCTTTGTGGTGGGATTTTTTTTTTTTTTTTTTACATTTTTGTGTACTATCAGCTGCATTGGTGGAAGACAGCAGGTAATACAGAGTGGTAGTTAATTCACAGACATACTCATCAAAATCTTCTGCTTTCTCAGTGAAAGCTCTGCAGATACTGCCATTTTTCTTAAATGAATAGTACCAGCACCAAATTAATGGAATATAATGTTTATGACTCTAGAATCCTGAAGTAGCTGATGGCTTCTTAGGCCTTTACTGATAGCAGTTTAAAGGGGGAAGGAAGGAGAGAATTATGAGGATAATCAAGATATTATTTCTGTTAATCCTGGTTTGATTTCATGGAACTGCTGTATTTATGTGTATGTATCTAGGTTTTTTCGGGGGGCTTTTGGTACTGGGAATCAAACTCGGGTCCTTGCACTTGCGAGGCAGGCGGCAGCACCACTGAGCTAAATCCCCGGCCCCTAGTTTTTAAATATTCAAGCCTATACACTTTAACTGCATCTTTTTTTGTTTGTTTGTTTTTTGGGGGGTTTTGGGGGTTTTTTTGGTACCGGGGATCGAACTCGGGTCCTTGCGCTTGCAAGGCAGTCGACGGAACCACTGGGCTAAATCCCCGGCCCATCTGCATCTTTATTTGCAAAAGTAATTCTGAAGCTTTAAAAATTTTTCATAGTAACTAGAATTATATTGCTTAAATTTTACTATAAAATTTTGTTTCAGTGCATCTGAATAACTCCCCCGACCCTTTTAGTAAAATTCATATCATTTGAGAGGGGAAAAAATGAGTACCTGTTTCTAACATCCATTATGAATACTAACCATTAATTTCAACAATGAAAATTCATTTTTGATATCTTGTATATAAAATAGAGTGATCTTTGGCATTAAGATGAGATTGCCTGATAAGACCACTAGGCCATCCTGAAATATGAGTTTCTGATTAGGGCAACTGCATCTTGAATGCTAACTTAATCCATTCATGATATCATACTGTCTATGTTGAAGAATTCCAACATACATATGCAAACATTATAATATTTATGAAGAATATACTATAAGGTACTTTCCTCCACGTGAGAATCGTTATCCTTGTTTTATAGAAGTAGAAATTAAGCTCAGAGATTCTAGATCACTTTCCACAGGGAGGAGGGCTCTTCCTCTGTCATGGGACCCAAGTTAGAAACCCTTGTGTGGTACTGAGAGATGTCTCTGCTAGTTAAGCCTGAGTGGCTTTGTGATTTGTACTGACTGCTGTTGGAAAGACCTTAGGAGATCCTCAAGCTGAGAGATGGTGACGGTGACCTTTGAGGATGTGGCTGTGAATTTCACAGTGGAGTAGACTGCTAAATCCTTCTCAAAAGAAGCTCTACATAGATGTGATGCAGGATACCTTTAGGAATCTGGCTGCTGTGGGAAGAAAATGGGAGGACCAGCAAGTTGAAGATGAATGCAGAAATTCCAGGAGAAATCTAAGAAGTCAAAAGGTAGACACCATCAATATAAAATATGGAACCAATGTGAAGAAAACTTCAGCTCAACTCCAGGTCCTATAGTGAACATGAAACCACCTAGTTTAAAACTAGGGGACAGCATTATGTGTAGAGAAATCCTGATGAGTCTTATCTCTAAATGTGCCCATCACAGCTCACAATAAACTCAAACCATGAGAGTATCAGCAATTTGGAGAGACGATGTATAAATGTGAGGAACGTAAGGAAACCTGCAATTATTTCCAGTGCTTTGTGAATCATACAGGGACAAACAAAACCTTAGGGATATAAGCAGTGTGGGAAATCCTTTATTTCTTCCATTTACATTCAGATACATAAAAGAACTCACACTGGAGAGAAACCTTTTATATGTAATATGGGAGACCCTTTGCTTAAAAAAAATAAAAGATGGTTTCGTAAACATGAAAGAACTCACTGTGGGGAGAAACTATGTATATAAGCAATGTGGGAAACCATTCAGTAAAGCCATTATAAAATTCACGAAAAAATGCACAATGAGAGACTGCCCCAGCCAAATCCAATAAATATTTGTTAGAAAGTATAACATGGAGTATTCATTGAAATCAAAGAACATCTAGGAATGTAAATTTTACATCCTTGAAACCAAGAAACTGTATTTTCTTGAAATTCAACTACATATTTTTTTTCAATCCTGCAACCTTTATTTTTGAGGAGAAAAAATTCCCAAATGATCACCCTTTCATACCTCCACTCTTTTTTTGTTTGGGTTTTTGTTTCTGTATTTTGACATCAGGTCTCACTGTGTAGTTCAGGCTGGCCTTGAACTTACTGTGAAGGGCAGGCTGGCCTCAAACTCAAATTATCCTCCTACCTCAGCCTCTGGAGTGCTGGGATTATAGGCATGTGCCACCACACCCAGCCATACCTTCACTCTTGCCACCCTTTTCATGTATTTAAATACCTGTGATACCTTATAAAGCTTTTGTAGTGGGTTTGAGTGGTACCCCCAAAAAAGATGAGCACCTGTCCACTGTAACCTGAAAACATGATCTTATTTGGAAAAAGGATCTAGGTAGATACAATTAAATTACAGATCTCAAAATGAGATCATCTTAAGGGCTGGGAATTTAGCTCTGGTTCTGCCACCTGCCTTGTAAGCGCAAGGTCCGGAGTTCAATCCCCAGTTCCAAAAAAAAAGGAGATCATTTTAGATTTTCCAAATGGGCTCTAAATAAAGAGAAAACTACAAGAACACTAAAGCAGAGATTGGAGTTTTACAGCCACAAGCCAAGGTATGCCTAGAGCCATCGGACACAAATAAGTAAAAGATTTGCTCCTAGACATTCTTATACAGAGCATGGCCCTGTTGACACCTTGATTTTGGAATTTCTTATTTTTTCTTTTTTTGTTTTTTTGGTACCGGGGATCAAACTCGGGACCTTGTACGTTCGAGGCAGGCAGCAGAACCACTGAGCTAAATCCCCAGCTGTAATTGTTTTTTAATCCAGGTTGGATTGAAGGTATAAAATGTCAAATCTCTTAGTCCTATGTTACAATCTCTATCCTGCGTATGCCTTGGTCATTTAAGCACAGGTTTTGCCTCTGGATCTAAGTTTGGCCATCTCTAAAATTATAGTAAGTCAAAACATCCCAAATTGGTAATTGAGGAATGCTGTTTCAAAGGACATAAATGTATGTGCTCTGCAGCCCCAACCCTCATGCCCATCAAAACCAGGGACTTAGGGTGAGTGGGTAATTATATTATTTAGGGCTCTCTAGATGGATAGAATCTATTGAGAAGGGGAGCAGAAATTGCATATTCATGCAAGATGATTTAATAGATAAACTTTTAGGACAATGGGTAGACAAGTTCACAGTGGCCACCTGCATGCTAGAGAGCCAGGGGATCTAGTAGCTGTGCAATTCAAGAACCTGGAAGCAAAGAACTAGAGAGATCAAAGATGCAGCACCAGTCTGAGGCTGAAAATATGAAAGGTCCCTGAAGTTACTGAGTTAAAAGGCTGAAGAATCTGGAGTTTGAAATCCATAGGTAATAACAGTAGCAAAGAACACCCCCATGCAAGCAGAATGGAGCTTTTTAAAATAAGACCACTGGGCTGGGGATTTAGCTCAGTGGCACCATGTCTGCCTTGCAAGCCCAAGATCCTGAGTTCAATCCCCAGTACCAAAAAGAAAAAAATACAGACCACCTTCCTTTTTCCTTTTCTTTCATTCCATCCAGGCTACAAGACTATTGGATGGTGCCACCCACAATCCCTCTCAATTTGCTGGCCTACAGGCAAATTATCTCTGAAAATATTTCACAGAGATATCCAGAGTGTTTTATTATTCTGTTAGGCATTTCTTAATCCAGTGAAATTGATATATCACAATTAATGGTCACAATCCACCCCTTGTCATTGACAACCAGACACATCTGTTTAAAGCATACTTAATCTCAAAGACAATAACAAGTTCATAATTCCATCTAACATGATACAACTATCTTGCATACAACTCTGAAAACAATAATTTCTTACCCCCAACATCTCCACAGTTTTAGCATTTTTCAAAAGCTAAGTCAAAGTCTCCTCTGATACTGAAGGCAAACTCTTAGCTGTGATCTATAAAAATCAAAAACAAGTTATCAAATCCCAAAGTACAATGGCACAGGGTAAACATTCCTATTTCAAAGGGGGATAGAAAAGAATTAGACCAAAGCAAGACAAAAGCCAAGCAGGACAAACATTAAGCCAATATGCCACATCTGGAGCACATGGTGGTGAGCTGTGAGTTCCAGATGGTTTGAGCAGTCCCACCCTATGGCCTTGCTAGTTGCTGCTCACATGGCTTCTTTCCTGGGCTAGCTCCATTCTTGGCCTGTGGCATTCCTCAACAGCTGTTCCATGTTCCCACAATCTTTGTCTTTTCTGGGGTCTTCACTATGCCTTTGGACTCATTCCCATAGATTCATACACTGCCCTCTCAGTTGCTCCTTGCCTACTCTCCAGATTCCTTTGAAATCTAGGTAAGAGCTTCCCTGCTCCCATAACTCTTGAATTCTGCATACCAGTAAAATCAGCATCACTTGAATGATGCCAGTGTCAGCAAAAGCAGTAGCCAGGTCCCCTTGGACTATGGCTGGGGCAGCCTGTAAGTGCCTGGATGTCTGAAAACAGTGAAATGAATCCCAAGGAACCAATTTCCTAAGAGGCCCTTCTCAAGCAAAGATTGTATGGATTTTCTTCTCAATGAAAGATTTGACACTTGCACCCTTGAACCTATAATTGGGTGAGGGCTTGCTGATTTCTGAAGTGCTCTCAAGGCATCTTTCTTGTCCCTATAGGAAGTATTTGATTTCTTTTTCATGGCACCAATTTCTTTACTCTTTTTTTTTTTGGTACCGGGGATTGAACTCGGGTCCTTGCACTTGCACAGCGGGCGACGAAACCACTAAGCTAAATCCCTGGCCCTGTGGCGCCAATTTCTTCAGGAACAATAATTTCTTTGGCCCCACCTTTATATGTGGTTTGTTTGGGGCCAAAATTTGTTTTTCAAATACTTTTCTGGGTTTTACTGCTGGTTCTCACTATACATCTGACCAGCAGCTAGCAGTGCCCATGTAACAGCCTGAAAGTTAGGCTGCCTTGAAATTTCTTCCACCAGATGAATTAGCCCTTAAACTCAGCCTCCTACACTCTCATGACATTGGCCAGAGTGTAACATGCATGGCCTCTGGTCCTCTTTTCAATAGAGTCTTGGTTCCCAGCTGACATCTCCAAAGCCTGGCCTTTACTGTTTTCTTATCACCATTCTCGGCTTCTGAGATCCAACCAGAATCACCTATCCAGCTCTGCCTACATGCAGCATTCTTGGACTTTGCTAGCCTGCATCTTCAAATCTTTCCAAACTCCTACAAACTAGTTCAAAAGGCTTCTGAACCACACAGTCACATACAGTCACAGCAACAGCTCCACTCCTAGTACCAATTTTCCGGATAAGTCAGCTTTCCAGCTGCTGGGACACAATGCTTGACACCCACAATTTAAGATGAGGTTTATTTGGCTCACAGTCTCAGGGAATTCCACCCATAGTCATCTGGATCCAAGAAAGAAGTATCATGGTGGAAAGACATGGCAGAGCAAAGCTGCTTAGTTCATAGTGGGCTGGAAGCAGAGGAGAGAAACAGAACCTGAGGGGAAGGGGTGTGGGACCAGATACAGACCCCAAGGTCATGCCTCTATGACCTACCTGGACATACCTAGAAGTATGCTTTACTAATCTGCTAGGCATTTCTTAATCCAGTCAAGTTGACATATCACAATCAATGGTCACGATGATGTTGTGTTCAAATAGGTTTGGGAAACACTGGAGGAGATCTGTCACCTTTCCCCCTGACCAAAGAAGACTAGACCAGGAGTGGACACCTGGTCCAAATTAGACCTCACAAATTCTCCAGGAGTTTTGAATTGAGATTCAGAAAGTACGCTTCATCTTTGTTTATTCCTAGACTTGAGGATAAATGTACTCAGAGGCTATCATGTCACAGTCGTTTCTATGTACAAAGAAAAGCACAGAATGTCGAGAAAGTTACACTGCAAATAGAGGAGAATGGAGAAAATATACAGAGAAACAGAAATAGAAGACCAGCCTGAAACATAGGGAAAGATGGAAAAATTATGGCCTGATGATTTTAAGATTGTTTAGATTCCATGAGATACTTCTTTTATCATAAACTCTCCTCTTTTTGCTTAAGATAATTTGAATAGAGGGTTTTGTTTTTGTTTTTGTTTGCTTGCAAAATACCACTGACTGAGATAGGAAGACTAACACTTGATAAATAACATCTTATTGAAGTATTTAAAATATAACAGAGAGAAAAACATTGTGAAACACATCTTCACCATCTTCCGTAGTGTGGAAGTTAAAGATCCAAGTAAAAAGAGAGGAAGAAAAAGCTAGCTGGGTGTGATGGTGCACACCTATAATCCCAGCATTCTGGGAGACTGAGGCAGGAGGATCATAAACTGAAGCCCAGCCTGCGCTACTTGATGAGATCTTGCCTTAAGACAAAAGAAAAAAATGTAAAAAGGAGTGGGGATGTAGCTCAGTATGGAGGCCCTGGGTTCAATCAAGATAGAGAGGCCGGGATTTAGCTCAGTGGTTCCGACACCTGCCTCCCAAGTGCAAGGTCCCAAGTTCAATCCCTGGTACCAAAAAAAAAAAACCAGAGAGAAGTGGAGAGAGGGCAGAAAGAGAGACAGAGACAGAGAGAGAACAAGAGAGAATATAATTAACCACTTACATCAGCACTAATTTAGCTAAGAGTGGTCTGTTACTGAAATACAGAAATTACTAGTAAGAGAAAAGGTTTATTTTGCCTTACAGTTTTGGAGATTTTAGTCCATGCTGCCCCCATTTCAGTCCAGTTGGACCTGTTGCTTTTGGGTCATGACAAGGCAGAACATTGTGGGGAGTACATGGTTGATCAAGCTGTTTACTTCAAAGCAGCCAGAAAGTGAGAGAGAGTAAGATGAGGAACCAGGGTCCCAAGATCCCCTTCAAGGGCACACCCCACAGTGACCCAACTCACTTCCAGGAGGCTCCACCCTTTAAGATTTCTACTACCTTCCAGTAGTGCCAGAGGTTAACACAAAGGCCTTTAGGAGACATTTCAGATCCAAACTTAGCAAGGAGGTTAACATAAATTTTAATGTATAATCCCTATTCTCAAAGACTTTATTGATTCTGAATGAATATTTTTCAATTTTTTTTTTTTTTTTTGGTACCAGGGATCAACTCGGGTCCTTGCGCTTTCGAGGCAGGTGACGGAATCACTGGGCTAAATCCCCAGCCCTATTTTTCAAAATATTGATAGCTACTGTATATAACTTATAGAAATCACTGATCTTTAATCAAGTGGAATAAAGTCACTGCATCCATCGTAACTGTGATATAACTAGGAAGAAAAGTATTTTTTAAAGTATCCAATTTTTATGCATTTACTAAACTTTAAAGAGCACTTGTGAGATGGTTTTGTTTATGGACATTGCTTAAAACATTTTCTGATCATACGTTTAACCTCATTTTCTTTAACAATGTCTAGCAACTTTTTCTTCAGTTAATTTTTCCCTACTGAAAGTTTCTATCTGTGATTTTGATCTAGAAAACACTATTTTTCAACGTAAATAAAAAGAGCATGTTTATCCATCAAAGAATATTCAGGAGAAAAAAATTAAAACTCATTAGGCTCCTCAGGCTTCAATTAACCATATGTTGTTTTTTTCACAGCATGGCATGTTGTGCTGTAATGAGTGTGCTCTCCTTTGTGTTTGTAATTTCCTATGGCATATTGAGCAAATAAAAATGAGACTAAATAAATTAGGTCATCTTTCATATTAGACCTCTTCTGGAATTCCCCAGTAATACACATCTGAAAATGTAACCTGAGCTCCTACTTCCAAGTGGACAGTCTGTCACACGGTGTCATGCCCAGGTGCCTGGCCTCCCATAGTGGGAAGAAAGTACCAGAAAAGTGGCCTTCCATATACCAGGGAGTCATCTTGGGAGAAGATTTGAGTCAAGCTATAGAACTTCAAAGAGCAGCAGAACCCTTCAAAATGATACTTGTCAAATGCTTATTTTAGAAAGCCAATTTTAACTTGGCCATGGTTTCTGGTAACTTCTTCCCTTTTGCTTATACATCACTCCTACTTATATACTATTGTTAAAGAGCCAAGGGGTGGGAATAGCACATTAAAAGAATCCCTTAAGTTTGGACTCTGAGAAAAGACAGGACCCTTTTGCTAAATTTAAATTCTAATTATTTTTAAACATTCAATTTTGTTTCTGGCTTGACAGTAATACATCTTCATGTGAAACTCTTTCTTGTGACTCTCATGGTTGTCTTTCATCGAGTCACCGTTGTAGAGTTACACCAGAAACACTGAAGTATAGTTTTTCTGTAGTTGCCCCATAATCCCATCTTAAACAATTAACCCCTTCCCAAAATGGCTCCTGATTGAACCCTTCCTTGCAAATATGGTGTATGCTATACTGGATTTCCTCTCCAGTTGTAGCCTGCCATGTGGAAGGAGTCACTTCAGAGTAAAATCCTGCACTGTTTCACAGTTTACAATAGCCACTTCGGGCTAGCGCTGCTGGTCTGGTCTGTTGTTTCACCCTGGAGCTGCCAGTCCTCTCTGGGTTTTACTTGTCTCAGCCCAAAGAGGTCTCCCTCCCCAGGAGTTGGGGTGAGCTTTCCAGACTGCTTTGTCCTTGTCTCTGCATTGTCCTTCATTTCTCCAGTTTCTCTATAGTTCCTATTTTTCCTATCAGCTCCCTTCTAATTCCAGGAGATCTACTTTTTTTCCCTTCACCAAGTTGTTTTCCAGGTGTCTCAATGCCAGATCCTGGAAATGCTGCTTTTGCTGCTTGTCTCTACTCCCCCATTTTTTTTTTAGTTTTGATTTTTTAAATTAAGTTTATTGAAACATTTTAGGTGTACATAATAATCACATTCATTGTACGGAATTTGTACCTGTACGTGATTTATCTTGATTCTTATTTTTTCCCATTCCCCTACCCTCCCTTCAACCCCTTCCCCTCCTTATTTACAAAAGCTTTGTTTCCTTTTTTTTCTCCTTTGTTTTTTAGTACCTTGGGACCTTGAGCTTATAAGGCAGGTGGCGGAACCACTGTGCTAAATCCCCGGCCCTTTGCTTCCATTTTTCCACTACTTCTCTCACTTTTTTCTCCTTGCTCCACAAATGTGAATGTTACCTAACTTTCTGCCTCACTGTTCTTTCTTTTTTTTTTTTTGGTACCGGGGATCAAACCCAGGTCCTTGTGCTTGTGAGGGAGCAGGCAGTGGAACCACTGAGCTAAATCCCCGGCCCTCTACCTCACTTTTCTATAGATTGTCCAAATGAAATGTTCTACTCATTCCCGATAGCTCTAGCTACCAAATATATACCATTGACTCCCAAATTATTGTTTCTAGCCTTGACCTTCTTTTGTTTTTTGAGTTCTTGTCCTATATATCCATTTGAGAGTGGTGAAAATATTTGATCAATAAATGCCCCCCAAAATACCAAAGAGCTCTAAAAGGGGCACACTAAAATGCCAAAAGGATATTGACAATACAAATCTAGTGGAGGCCAGATTTAGTAAGAAATCCAGTGGAGAGTTCTTGCAGCCTGGAAGCCCTTTTAAATAACAATAGCCATAGAAGCACTTTTTGTTTTGCCTGAATTGCATTCTAAGAAGAGGCGTTTTCTTAAAAGAATATTTTCATGGGGCCTTCCTCTGAAGGAGTCAGAAATGGAAAGGGTAGGTTGATGAGCCCCACTTTTAGAAATAAGTGGTGAGCTGACAAACAACAAGTCTTCCTTTGACCTCAGAAGAAGTAAAAAAGAGACATGGAAACTTAAATTTAAAAACTTCATTTTTATAACTTCAGAGATTTTTAAATTTTTACTCTTTTTTCTTTCCATAGTGCTTGGAAGCAAAAGCTTTAGCATAAAATATTGCTTTGAAAATAACTAAGGAGGTAGGAAGTGGAAGAAGGTGTCTTTTAGGCAGGTTTGAGGAGAGAAAATGCTCAAAAGAAAAGCTGTTAATACTGTGAGGTGGATGAGGTGTATTTTGAGGAACCTGCTTCAAAGCAAAAAGGAAAACAATTCATTTGTACGAATACTCAACGCAGGAACCCAAACTGTGCTACATAAAAGAGATTAGATAGATAGATGATAGATAGATAGATAAAGAGATAGATAATCTGGGAATATTTAGCCAGGAGAAGAAATCAGTTATTTATTTAGAGATGTTTGAAAGCTGTCATGAGGAAAAGGGCTTAGAATGTTGTCTGTATCCCTGATGGGTGTAATCCTATCCATAGGATGGAAATTATGGTTGATGGTAGTGCTGGATGAAGAGAGAAGAATGGAAGGGCAATATTTTTGTTCTCTTAAAGTTTTCTGAAGATAGAATATGCTCCTTAGTAAATAGCACGTTTCCCATCCTTGGCAGATGACCTGAGCAGGAAGGTTTTAAAAACAAAATGCAAGAGCAATGGATGCTTTTGCATGGATGAACTGTAGGGTATTTTGTAACTGTAAGCATTTATGATTCCGTGACTGTAGCAAGTGTCCAGACATGTAAGGAAAACTCTTCTCCAAAAGCTTACGATCTGGTTGAGTCAAAGCACACGGGAAATCATTAAAAAATTGTTGGAGGGGCCGGGGATTTAGCTCAGTGGTTCTAGAGCCTGCCTCCCAAGCACAAGGTCCCTATCCCCAGTACCAAAAAAACCCAAAAAAGCAACAACACAAATATTCTGGGCGGCACACAGTTAAATCCCAGAATTAATGTTGTCTGCAATAATAACTAAGGGAATTCCTAGAAAGGAAGTTTGAAATAGTGCTGGGAGCAGAATTTGAGTCCTGATGTGTGTTGATCTTGCCCTAAATCAACAGGAAAAAATAAATAGGCTGCTTTTAGCAAATACCAGCAGCTTCCCTGTAAGTAGGGCAAATGGACTCAAATATATGGTTTATAACCCCCTGGCACCGAAAAGTCCAGTAATTGTATACATATCTGAACAGACTGTCCTTGGGCAGCTAAGTCATAAGTATGTCACCAGAGTCCTTAGCCCCTTCAATACCTATATAAGCCTAATTCCTTTCCCAGTTAATTGCTAGTATCTCTCTCCCTTGGTGTGAGCCCATCCTCTCAGGGATGATAGCTGCCACTATCTCTCTCTCCCCTTGTCAGCCCATCCACATATGGATCCTGATTTCTAGTCCCTGTTAACTGTAATAAATTTTTCTTTTCTTTTCTTTTGGTACCCGGGATTGAATTCTGGTCCTTGCGTTTGCAGGACAGGCGGTAGAACCACTGAGCTAAATCCCTGCCCCAAACTTTTCTTTTTCTCACACCAAAGACCCTGTTTTTTGTTGACAAATGGATTCTTTATAACAATATGGTCCTGTGGAAAAAACAGTCTTGATGAAATGGTGTACCAAGATTAGGAATGAAACTGTTAAGAGGCTCAAACTCTTTTATTCAGCCTTCATTAAATTTTTTGGAAAAACTCATAGGTGACTAAGTACAATAATATTCTAATGAGAAAACTGGAACAGCAAAATCTGATACAAGTGCTTTTAAGAATATTATATCTTAGGGGTCATACTTTAATAGGCAAGGAAGAGGGGTAATGAATATTTACAAATTGTTTGCCTTAGGGTTGCGAAGAATAAAAATTATTAACCAGGCAGAATAAAGGTTGTACATAAGCTCCTTATTTGTTTGGTGCCAAGAGGTTGGGTTTCTAGTTAATTTTCTTATTATTTTGAGTGTTATTGCTTTAATTTGAAGAAAGGAAAAAAGCTTCCTTCAAAAATGGTACACATTTATACTTATCCCCCAAGGACTGAAATCTTTTTTGAAGACTACAGTTATTTGCTATAGAAAAATGTATCTGTTATTAGCATGCTTGGAGGTAGAATTGTGCTCGTTTATCTGAAGTTATTAACTTTATCATAGGAGACATTTTGTCACTTACCTAGGTATAATTAACATGTTGGCCATAACCACTAATTTTTTTTAACAGTACTACAGATTGGACCCAAGGCCTTTGCACTGAATTGCATCCTTAGCCCTTTTTTCATTTTTTATTTTGAGGTTAGTCTCACTAATTCATTAATGACAGGTCCCCCAAGTTAACCCCGGCCAAGCAGACCCGCTACCCACATCCACAAGAGCGCAGAGATAACAAGAGGCCAGCAGCCGCCCTGCTGCTTTCTCCACCGCCCTGTTTATCAGCCAGCCCCAGGCCCATCACCCAGGGGACTCTGAAATTTTCCACCCTCTTGAGCAGTGCCCCTCCCCTACCTAAAATGCCCCATATCAACCTCAGGCACCCTCCTCTCAGTGCCAACGGCCTTCTCGCCCTTGGCCCATCTGCACCCAGATGGCAATAAACTCATCGCATGTTACTTAGACTTTGCCTGCCTGGGTGGTCTCAGTCGTGCCTTGGTCTGACCTTACACTTGGTGGCCCATACAAGGAGGTCTGAGCTCCTCTCCCAGGTATGCCTGAGCTCCCTCCGAACCCTGCTGAGCACCTTGAGGCCACCCCTGACATCTGTCCTGTTCCAGCCCCGGCTGTCTGCTAGTCCAGGTCCTCTCTTCGGGTTGGGTAAGTGATTCTTTTACTCCCCCTCTCACCCTGCTTCCCCCCAGATGTGGTCCGCCTGGGATCTCACCACCCTCACCCAAGACAAGGTACGCCTGCTCACCCCTCTCTTGTCATCCCCCTCTCTCCCAGAGTGCTCTGTCCGACCTGGTTCAGGTTCAAAGCGTGCTCGAAGTCGGGGGTGTAATGTAGCTCAGTGGCGCGGCACCAGCCTGGCAAGCACAGGGTCCTGAGTTCGATCCCTGGAACCACAAAACAAACAAACATAGTGCGTTGAAACCCAGTACTGGCCAGACTCTCAGGAACCAGGTTTCCCTGACGGCCGCCCGATCTCGAGGATGCCAGACTTGGTCCCCCGTTCACTCTCTGAGCTTCGGGAAACCAAAGATGTTCTTTCCTTTTCCCAAAGGCCCAGGTTTCCGGTGTCAGACATCACAATGGGCAACTTCCCTTTCTCTATCCCTTCCCCTTTCCCCTGGCTTGACCTGGGATCGAACTCGGGTCCTTGCGCCTGCAAGGCGGGCGGCAGAACCACTGACTAAATCCCCGACCTAACGTGTTCTTAAAAACCTCAGACCTCTCCATCTCACCCCCGACCTGAGGCCAACCCATCTTATTTACTTTTATAATTCAGCCTGGGCACAATACAAATTAAACAATGAGTAACACTGGCCCAAAAAATGGCACTTTCAACTTTTCATTTCCCTGAGAACTAGACAGCTGTCGCCACCAGCTGGGAAAATGGTCAGAGGCCCCGCGTGTCCAGGCGTCCCTGCTATTCACAGCCTCCCCTCTCTCTGTGCCTCTTGCGACCCCACTGAACTTCTCATCTCAACTCCTGTCAGCTCCCTCCGCTCCGCCTCCCCACTACCTCTCCTCTCTGACCCCCAGTCCTTCCTCCCTCGGTCCGCCGCCTCCCCAGTCCCCCACAACCTCAGCCCTTTCCTAAGCCGCCCCAACCTCAGCAGCCTCCCACAGTCCCTGCCTCCCAACCGCTGTCCCATACCCGGTCTGGTCTCTTTTTCGCTTCCGTTCCAGCCCCTGCCCGCCCCCCGCTCCGCCCCCACCAGCTGCAGTGCTGAAGCTGCTTAGCTTCCTAAAGGACCTCCTGCTGTAACTTCCTCTGCTCTGGTCCCTACTCTCTCCACTTATCTGACACTTCCGACCGTCCTCCTTATCTTAACAAGATAACACCCCCCTCTCACGCAAGGTCTGAACTGCACTTTGACATTTCTCCCCTACCCCTACTCCTCGGTTTCTGTTCAGAAGGTGGTGGGGAATAAAAAAAATACTCCCAAGTTCATGCCCCCTTTTCTCTGTCTGATCTTTCTCAGATTAATCAGTGCTTGGGTTCCTTCTTTACAGAATCCACTGAATATGTTTAAAAAATTTCAATATTTCACTCAATCTTATGACTTAACCTTACTTCTAGTGTCATCCTTACTTCTACATTCTCCCCCGAGGAGTGAGAACAGAAAGATTTGGTCCCTAGCTCAATCCTGTGACAAAAACAGGCATCTTGAGGGCCGGGGATTTAGCTCAGTGGTTTCACTGCCTGCTGCACAAGCGCAAGGACCCGAGTTCGATCCTCGGTACCAAAAACCAAAAAAAAACAAACCAGGCAGCTTGAGCCTAATTTAGAGGACAGAGCTACAGCCGTCCCCAGGCCGAGCTCCCATGAGATAAAAATCCATCCCACTTTATGTCTTACCTAGCCTCCACTCTCAAAAACTTTACTGCTCTAAACCCTGAGGGCCCAGAAGGACAACTTATTTTAAGGATGCATTGTATTACCCAATCTGCCTCAGATATTTGCAGAAAGCTCCAAAAAAATTAAATCTACCCCTCAGATTCCCATCAGAAATTGATCAATCAAGCATTTCAATAATTGTGATATGGTTGCCCACCAATAGTATATTTCTGACTTACAACTGATTGCATCCACTCTAAGAAACCCACCAAAAGGGCTGAAAGCCAATCAGGAGCCAAATAAAACCTCTAGGGATCCAAAAAAGAGGTCCAGGACCCTGCTTTAAATGTCACTAGATTGGCCACTGGGACAAAGACTGTCCCAACCCACGACTCTCTCCCAAGCCATGCCCCATGTACGGAAGCCCTTACTGGGAGGCGGGCTGTGCTGGGGTGGCCAGGCCCACCTCAGGGGTCCCCTCCCAGGGCCACTTTCCAGCACTGAGGTGCCCTCAGATGACTGACACACCTTGGAGGTCTCAGATGCCCCTTGGACCATCACAGCTGCCAAACTCCGGGTAAATTTTGCAGTGGAAGGGAAGAGTGTTTCATTTCTGATCAATACTGGGGCAATCCTTTACACCCTCTTCATTCTCAGGACAGCTAACTTTAGCCTCAATTATTGTTGTGGGAATTGCCGGCACTGTGACCAGCCCTCTTAAAACACCTCTGCTTTTATGCCAATTAAAAAACCAAATGTTTACTCATTTGCTTCTAGTCATTCCCACCTGTCCAAACCCGCTCCTCGGATGGGATATTTTTACTAAACTCTGCCAGCCTCACTATCCCGGGCTCTGCTCACACCCTACCACCCTATTGCTGCCCTTCTCACCCCTACTGCTATGCCCTTCTCCTGCCCCGGATCTTCTCCCTCCTTCAACCCTCTGTCACTCAGCATCACCTGCCCCTCCACATCCCCCTGGTGCTTCCCCCTGACCACATACATTTGATTACTCAGATCCCAACCCCAACCACCCCACAACAGCTCCTTTCCTTCTTGGGAATCATTGGCTATTTCCATCTCTGGATTACAGGTTTTGCAATGCCCACAAAACCCCTTTATAAACTAACCCGAGGGGACCCCTCAATCCCCTCAGACAACAATTCCCCTCCTCATTCTCCCCTGTTTCCATCAGACTGACCCAAATTCCAGAAGATATATAAATGCCTTGCTTTTGTGTGTCTTGCCATTTTATTTACTTCATTCAGTTTGCCTTAATCTTATATGGTCTCACCTACATATTTCTACCCTCAAATCCTATCTTAACTCGATAAAACATCTCTGTTTTCAGGGCACTGTGTGTAACTTCTCCCCAGAACAGACCAAATTGTTTTCCTTCCTTCTCACCCTCCTCCTGTTCAGTAATCAATAAAGACCTTAAACCCCTCCCCTCCTCCTCCCTATGCCCTTTGACCCAGTTAGCCTTCCGATTCTTTCTCTGCAAGGCCTGCTATAGCACCCCAGCCACTCCCCACTGCTGTTCCCAATTACCTTCACAAAGCTTTGCAGTTAACTCATTCCCTACTGAACCTGCACAATCCATCCTTAGCCAAAGACCGCCCACCACTCACTCCCCTCAGCCTTATTTGCTGGAATCCGTTCTGGCCCTGCGCAGAATGTCTCCTTTCCCCACCCCCCAAAATGACTCCCCAGACTCAGACTAATTCACTGGAGTCCCCATCCCCAGGTGGACTCACTGGAGGCGCTCTCCTACTGGCTGGAGGAACTGTTCTCTACGGACCCCTTACCCACTCCCCTCAGACAAAATACACTTACTCGCCCTTCTCCTCTTTCTCGGCCTCTCCGAACCTCCCACCCAGACACCACTCCACTCACTCATGTACTGCCATTTCCTCTTCCTACTCACCCACATACCCCGGCCCTCAGATTCGCTCCCAGCTTAGCTTCAGCAGCCCCCAGGATCAAGCCACCAGGTACAGAAAACAGCCAAAAGGTGCTCCTATTGATGGTTAGGAAAGTCTTTTCCAAGCAGGCCAGATGTCCTGGCTTCTCCCCATATTAGGGCCCCTAGTCCCAGTCTTTCTACTATTATTGATTAGACCCTACATAATAAAGGTTTGGACAGATTTTATCCAGGAACAGATCTGATCTATGACATCGAGAGGACTCTGCCTGACTGCCTACTACACTGTTGTCCCACAAAAGCCTCCAGCTGACTTCTGAGTCCCACAAGAGCCTTCAGCTGATGCTTGAGAAAGACCAGAAGGTCATCACACTCCTGAGACCTCCACTGCCTCACTCCAGGACTGAGCCACTCCACCCCTCACACACTCCTGTCCTCTCTCTCCCCACAGGATGGCCATGCTGTCCCCAGTCACGCTGGAAGAAGTCATGAGAAACTATGCCCCCTACCCTTTTTATTTCTTCTTCTTTATAACAACAGGCAGGGATAACAGGTCCAACACCCCAAGTTGGACCCCTGCCCAAGAAGACCCGCTACCCACATCCACAGGAGCACAGAGATAACAAGAGGCCAGCAGCTGCCCTGCTGCTCTCACCACCACTCTGTTTATCAGCCAGCCTCAGGCCCATCATCCATGGGACTCTTTCCACTCTCTTGAGCAGTGCCATTCGTTACTAGAACCTCTACAGTCAGTCCTAGTCTCCTGCGAGCCACCCCAGCCCAAGGCGAATTAACTTACTATACAGGAAAGGTAGAAAAAATGAGACTGAGAAGAAGCTGAGCTTTGGGTCTGATCAGTGCTGCTGCTCTGGGTGGCAAAGACAAAAGACCCCAGCTTACTGCACCTTTTATTCAGTACATCAGGAGAAACAAATGACTTGAGACAGAGAGTTCAATACATCGGGAGAAACGAATGTTACCGATGACTGGGGGGCTGCAGAAATCCTATATCAATGAGGAACTCTGTAGCTGAAGATTTTGTTCTTCCCAGGATGTCTTCCGCTGGTGTAATCTTGTCCTGGAGAATCACAGCATCACCGGATCATTGAGGTCTCACTTGTGACTGGAGGCCAAAATGGAATTATGTCTCGAAATGCCATAGCTGGCCTGTAGGCAGGAGAACTAGGCCTAATCAAATGATTTTTCCCCAACATTATGTAGAATTGCTCCCGACACCCCTCCCTTACCTAAAAATGCCCCATATCAGCCATGAGCACCCTCCTCTCAGGGCCAACAGCTTTCCTGCCCTTGGCCCATCTGCACCCAGATGGCAATAAACTCATTGCATGTTGCTTAGACTTTGCCTGCTTCAGTGGTCTCAATCATGCCTTGGTCTGACCTTATAATTAAGTTGCCTAGGATAGGCTCAAACTTAAGGCCATCCTCCAGCCTCAGCTTCTCAGAGTGTTGGGATTATAGGCATGTGCCTAACTATGACCACTGACCTTATAATTAACCTAAACAATATATAAACAAAGAATTTTGTTCCTGAATTGGAAGAAATAACTTTTAGGGCTTTCTTACAAGGTTTAAAAATGCTAAAAGAGCCGGGGATTTAGCTCAGTGGTTCTGTGGCCTGCCTTGCAAGCACAAGAAACTGAGTTCAATCCCTGGTACTAAAAATAAATAAATAAATAAATAAATAAATATTCTAAAGATTTGAGTATGGTGGTGCACACCTGTAATTCTAGCACTTGACAGGCCTGAGGAGGGAGGATCAGATCAGCTGGAGTTCTAGGCCAGCCTGGACTATATAGTCAGACACTGCCTCAAAGAGAGAGGAAGAGATTCTTTACCATTTCTTTTCAATATGGCACTTGAAACATTAGTGAGAGCAATCAGACAGGAGAAAGAAATAAAAGAGATATGTATAGGAAAAGAAGTAAAACTATCCTTAGTTGCAGATTACATGATCCTTTACATAGAGCACCCAAAAAATTCCACCAAAACTCCAAGAAGTAATAAATCAATCCAGCAGTATAGCAGGATACAAAATCAACACACAAAAATCAGTAGCATTTCTATACACCAGTAATGAAGCATTCCTACACACCAAGAAGGAAATTAGAAAAACATTACCATTTGTAACTGCTTCAAGAAAAAATTTTATGTAGGAATTAACCTAACCAAGAAAGTGAAAGACTTCTGTTTTTTTAAAAAACTAAAGTACTCTGAAAAAGCAGATCTCAGAGAATAGAAAAACATCCTCAATTCCTAGATAGGCAGAACTACTATTATCAAAATGGCCATACTACTAAAACTGATGCATAGATTTAATGCAGTCCCAATCCCAACACCATTTCAAACAGAACTAGAATAAACAATCCTAAAATTCGTATGGAGCCAGGAGAGACAGAGAATAGTAAAAGCAATCCTGGACAAAAATCACAAACCTGGATTTCATTTCTACTACAAATCTACAGGTAGCATGGTACTGGCACAAAAAGAGACATGCACACCGCCTGCCTCGCAAGCTAAGGACCTGAGTTCAGTCCCTGGTACCAAAACAAAACCAAAACCAAAACAAAACAAAACAGACATGCAGATCAATGGAACAGAAAAGACAATGCAGAAACAACCCCATGGACATTCAGCTGTCTGATCTTTGACAAAGAGGCTGAAAGCAGAAGCTGCAGGAAAGACAGCCTCCTTAATAAATGGTGCTGAGAAAACTGGCTACCCACATTCAGAATACTGGATCTAGACCCTTATTGCTCACCATGTACTAAAATAAAATAAAAATGAACCAAAGTCCTAAATGTTAAAACAAATATTTAATCTGTTGAAAGATAAAATAGGTAAAACTCTTGAAGACATAGGCCTAGGCAAGGACTTTCTGAACAGAACTCCAATTGTACAAGAAATAACATCAGAATCACAAATGGGATTATATCAAATTAAAAAGTTTCTGCATAGCAAAGGAAACAAACATCAGAGAAAAGAGATATCCCACAGAATGGAAAAAAAATTTGCCAGCTACTCCACAGACAGGACTAATATATAGAATATATAAAGAACTAAAAAAACCCCAAAAAACAAAAACCAAAAAATTAGCTCTCTCAGAACAAAAGACCCGATCAAAATGAATAGACAATATCAGAAGAAGTATATATGGCCAATAAATACATAAAAAATGGTCAACATCTCTGGCCATTAGAAAAATGCAAATTAAAATAACACTAAGATTCCATCTCACTCCAGAAAGAATGAAGTCAAATAACAACAAGTGCTGGTGAGGCTTTCGGGGGCGGGGCGGGAGGAACCTTTATGGTTGGTGAGAATGTAAACTAGTACAACCACTGTGGAAATCAGTATGGGGACCACTCAAAAATCTAAAAATAAAAATGCCATTTGACCCACCTAGTCCCCTTCTAAGTATTTTCCCAAAAGATTTAAAGACATCATATTACAGAGATAGATGGATACCCCCATTTGTAGCAGCACAATTCATAGTAGCTGTCAGGAGCCGCCTCAATCAGGAGGCATCTTGCCCGCCTCTTGCACTTCATGACTTCCCTCCCTTTTTGCCCCGATTTACCCTGCCAAAATAGATAGCCTGGAGTGCAAGGAAATGTTCCTTCCACTCTATTTATTGTAGTCGTAGTTGACATGGTCCTAGGAACAGCAAGCTCCCATGTTCCTGTTCCTACCAGCCTTATCAGCCAGTTATTCTCAGAATGTATTAGAATAACAACTCACCAAGGACACCTTGCCCCATCTCTTTGTTTGTACTTTCCCTCCTCATGCCTTAAATAAAGTGATATGCAGGCCTTGGGTTCTTCTCCAACCCCATTCCACCCAGTTCCGCTTTAATTCTCTTTTGTTTTCTGCATCTTCTGCCCTCCCTACTCAGACCTCAGACCCTTGCCACGCAGGCCATGGCAAATAGCTAAATCTTGGAACTGCCTACATGTCCATCAACAGATGAATGGATAAATGGTATTTATACACAATGGAGTATTACTCTGCCATAAAGGAGGATAACTGAGTCATTTGTTAGGAAAATGGATGTACCTTGAGACCATAATGCTAAGTGAAGTAAATCAGACACACAAGCTTAAATATTGTATGGTTTCTCTTTCATGAGAACCCCAAAGTATAAGTAATTCAAAGAGTAAAATAAAAGGTAGATAATAGGAAACAGAGAGATGTTGGGAGCCATTCTACATACTTCAGGGGGGAAAAATCATTTCATAATTAAATTATGACTATAGCTGGCTAAGGCCCAATGTCACTTCACCTGTTAGCCGGCTATGGAGTGTGGAAACATAACTCTGTGTACCTCTGGTCACAAGTTGAGGCCTCAATGGCCCCATGATACTGTGATGCTCAAGGGCAAGATTACATCAGCTAGGGCTGGGGATTCAGCTCAGTGGTTCTGTCACCTGCCTCAAAAGCCCAAGGTCCCGAGTTCGATCCCCAGTACCAAAAAAACAAATTCTCTCCTAATCACCATCATCAACGTAAGATTATCCTGCCCTCTAAGTCCTAAATCACCTGATCCTCTCTCCAATTATTGTGTGTACCCAATAAATAATGGCTAGCTCAGGAGTGTCTTTGTCTTTTGCCCGCTCTGAGGCACTGACCTCCCTGCCCCCCATTTATTGTGAAATTATGCAGGTCTCTATTGTCTTTCTTTCTTTAGATCTCACAGTTCCCCTTCTAGGCAGATCGGAAGATGGATCAGCCTCCAGTAAAGGGATACATCTTTTCCAAGAGATGGAGGGAAGGTGGAAGGAGGGAAGGGGAAGTAAAAAATTAAGATGTGTTATGCAGGGCCGGGGATTTAGTTCAGTGGTTCCACCACCTGCCTTGTAAGTGCAAGGTCCTGAGTTCAATACCCAGTACCAAAAAAAAAAAAAGATGTGTAATGTACCTTATATTTAAAAATTATGTAAAATTATTATGTACTGCAAACGTACTAATAAAGATTTTTAAATATAAAAAAGATACTCTTAATAGAACATTCATTACCAAAACCAATGAAAAAGTCAAGGTTCTTTGATAGATCAATTGCTTAGAGTTAGAAATGACCATGTTTTGTTTACCCAGTAACAAATCTAATTAGAACAGCCAATAGGCTCTGGGAAAGTGTGTGGAGTGACAAAGATTGGCTGTATTAGTACTTACAGTTAGTGCAATCTGGAGCCAAGAGTATGTGTTTCAGATTCAAACAGCCATCATTTGAGTCCTAGTGCAGTAGACAATGGATCAATGGCCCCAGTTAACGGCTCCCCTGGACTCATGCCAGTCCAGTGTGACTTTGCAGCTCTTCCCTTGAAATTTTGTCAGCCTTGTAGCTTACTTTGGCCAACAGAGTAAGGAGGAAGTGATGGTGTACCACTTCTGAGCCTAGGACTCAAAAAGCCTTTTGCTTCTCTCCCTCTCTCCTCTCAACCTTGCTTCTACCAAAAGAATAAACCTAGGGCCGGGGATTTAGCTCAGTGGTTCTGCCGCCTGCCTCAAAGGCACAAGGACCCAAGTTCAATCCCCAGTACCAAAAATCAAACAAACAAAGAATAAACCAAGACTCATCTGCTGAAATCTGGGAGATCATGTGGAGTAGAGCCTAGCTGTTTCAGCTGTGGGTAGACTAGACCCCCATAGAATCAGCCAACTCCCAAACATTTTGAGAGCCTGCCGAGGCCAGAGAACCATCCACCTGCTGTGGTTTTAATACATGCTCACCATTTTAAGCTACTGAATTTTGGAGTGGTTTGTTTTATAGCAATTACTAAATGACACATCCGTGTTACTAGCTATGTAACCTTCAGGAAGTTGCTTAACTTCTGAGTCTCACTCTTTTTTTTCAGTACCAGGGATCAAACTCAGAACCTTGCGCTTGTGAGGCAGGCACAGAGCCACTGAGCTGAATCCCCAGCCCTTCTGAGCCTCATTTTACTCATCTGTGCTTAAAGATAATGTATAACATCTTCAATCCCCACGATAATCTTGTGATGTATTTTATTCCCATTGTAAAACAAATGAATTACAAATGTTAAGCAATTTGAATCAATGCAACTTTCTCATAAAAGATCTCAAGAAAGTAAACCAAGTTTATGAGCAAACTTAATAAAGAATTTCAAAATGCAATTTGAAAAAAGGAGAGGTTCATTTATATTAAGAGTATCCCCCTGGGCTGGGGATTTAGCTCAGTGGCACCATGCCTGCCTTGCAAGCGCCAGGTCCTGAGTTCGATCCCTGGTACCAAAAAAAAGAGTATCCCCCTAATGTTAAACAATTGAAATTTTTAGTACAAAAAAGATAACCCACAAGTCTGAATGGAAAAAGGGCAAGGATTGAATTTTTTTTTTTTTTTTTGCCACTTTATTTCCAGGGCCTAGCAGAATCTGTAACACATTAGTAGATATCAACAAGGTTTTTGTTTTGTTTTGTTTTTTGTTTTTCGGTACTGGGGATCAAACTCAGGACCTTGGGCTTGTGACAGGTGCAGTGCCACTGAGCTAAATCTCCAGCCCTTTTTTTTTTAGTTTTTTGAGACAGAGTCTCACTATGTAGTTCAGGCTGACCTTGAACTCATGGCAATCCTCCTGCCTCAGCCTCCCAAGTGCTGGGATTACAGGCGTGTACCACACCAGGCTTCAATAAGTTTTTTGAAAGTATCAATAAATGAATATTGACTGAATAATGCTACATTGAAAACATCTATTATAACACTCAAATAGAAAAATGGAAGGATTCAAAATGTAGCCAGATGTGGTGGCACACACCTGTAATCGCAGGTATTCAGGAGGCTAAGGCCAAAAGGACTGCAAGCTCTAGGCTAGCCTGGGCAATTTAGTGAGATGCTGTCTCAAAATAGGATTTTAAGTGGGCTTGAGATGTAGTGGTGGTAGGATGCTTGTTTAGCATGCATGAGGCCCTGGGTTGACGCCAGTACCAAAAAAACAAAACAAAACAAAACAAAACCTGAAGCCTCCAATGAAATAAAAGCATCTTCCTTTTTTCTCACATGATCCCTCTAAAATCACAGAACTTTCCTACATGGTTAAGACAGCACCACAGAATAGGAAGAGTTGAAGTCTTAGCAGGAGAAGCCAGCCCTTAGTCTCAAGTGTCCTCCATGTCTTGTAGGAATTCTTCAACCCCGGTTGTCTTGCCTCTCACCCTCTTGCTATCGCTAACCCAGAGAGACCTTCCTACCGAACATGTATACTGTTTTGTTGGAGACCAGAGGGGGAAACACAACAGAATCCGCAGGTCTGGATCGGCATCCACAGAGGACTCAAGAGTCCTAGAAAGGGTGTGGATAGGTTGGGTGAAGAAGTCTGTGTAAAAATTTCTTTATGGTTTCTATAGCATCTGGATTTTGGATTTTAGTCACGACAGATAAAAAATTAAACAGGCAAGAATAAAGGCAGGCTCAATCGGTTCAACAATCAAACTTGAAATTATAATACTTGAATAGAAAACATAGTTGCTTTTCATTTGTGCTGCCAGGACCCTTCCTTCTCTCCTTCAAAATCACCGTTTTCTCTAGGTATTTCCAACTAGATTGAGTTCCCTACAAAGCAGGGACTCCATCTGAGAACTGGCCAAAAGGCAGGTGCTTGTCATGAAAACTGGCCCATGTTTTGCAGAAGATACAATGCAAGGATGAATGTCTTCATCTTTTTTTCCATATTTTACATTGCAGAGGCCTTAGGAAAAGCCAGTGGGATCTACTTCCCTGAAAACCAAGAGGTGATCCATAGTAGTTTGATTTTGGGGGGCACTTGCCTTTGACGCTCTCTCCCAGAAGTGTGGCCGTGTACAAACACATGGTCAAGTTTACTCATTAGAAGAGAACTATCTTAGGCTGAGGATGAGTAAAGTTACCGGCTTCACAGGCGTATATGGTTACCAAGTGACCATCAGCTCTTTCCACCTCTCCCGCACCTTTAATTATTCACTCCTTGTAAATGTGTTGAGCATTTACTAATATGGAAGGACCTTTGTTCTGTTAGTTACAAAAAATTGCAGGCAGGGTCCCTGCCCCAAAGGCACGGGGAAGATAGATGGCTCAGTAGAATGAGAGATAACCAGAAGCAACCAAGTAAATGAGGGTAAGAATTGAGAAAATGTTACTGAATGTGAGGGCATGGAGGGAGGTACATCTTGACTTGTCCTGACTCATTCAGGAAAGAGTGGGAACTGGCCAGCTGGAGAATGGAGCTTTGGATGTTTTTGGTAAAGTGAACAACATGGCAAAGATTTAGCGACAGCCAAGCAGAGGCAAGTGGGGATGTGGCTGAGGAAAAAACAGCTTCTGTTGACCACCCTCCAGGACTCCGCCGGCCCTGTCTAAGCTACATCCAATAAAAATATGATCTAAGAAAAAACTCTGCAGAGTTTAAAATGAGCTCCCTCAACCCCAATTCCAATTTGCTTACAGACCTTAAGTAGAACATCTGGAGGGGTCGTCCTGGCAATGATTTTTGCACGCAAAGTTCGGTACAGAAGGAGGAGAGAGAATGATAGTGTGTGCTACACTGAGTTTCTCCATCATTGCTGGACTTGATTGCTCTACTGTGTCTGTCTCTCCTGCCTAAAACTTGGTGAAGGATTAAAGCTGAGATTATATGCAAGGTTTATGTCCGGTGAGGAAACAGCCCTTTTAGTTTCTCCCCAGCCATGTACAACCTGAGAATTTGAGTTTGCCGATATTGGGGATGACGTCTCTTGTGTTTACTTCTATTTCTGCACCACCCACAACATTGCCTATATATAATAGAGACACTCATTATTTTTTGGATGAATGAATTCATGGGTAAATGAGCAACTGTGAATATTGGGGAGTAAATACTATATTGCTTATAATTACAGAATGAATGTCTTACTCAATGTCACACACTGAAAATGCATTTAAGTTTGAACAGCCATTCAATTACATCAAGACTAACTGCCCACTGCTGTGTTATGGATGTGATCCAATTTCTAGAGAAAAGACTCATATGCATTATAAAAGCATAATTTCACCTGACAGTAAGTGGCTTCCCTCCAAGTTCCTTCCTGACAACAGAAAACGAAAAGTTCCCTAATACAGCAAGAGCAACTCACCTTTTCATTTCTGAGTACTGTTCCTTCCAGCTTGAGTATGACATTTGCTTAAAAAAAACCAGTCCCATTCCAAGTAAATGACATCTGGACAGCTCCTCAAGGATGAGCATTTTATTGGATTATAGGCACTTGGCAGAGTAAATACATGGTTACGAAGTGTTCTAAGTTTATTTGTTTTATATAGTGACCATAAAAATAAAACCATTGTGAAAACAATGCAGATTTTTTCTTAATCTTAAAGTTGCAGACTTCAGAAAGCAAACCCCCAAACCCATCTGTTTATGGTAGAGTAGAAAGGCATATGTTGCCAACTATTTTTACTTAGTGTAACTATTATTTTTTGAGTCAGGGATGTCCTTCTCTTCCCCATATTAAAATTGTTATGTACTACATATCACTTAACGCTTTTTTTGTGGTGCCTGTCTGAACTAAAGGATTTACACATGCCAGGTAAGTATTCTAATACTGAGCCAGAACCACTGCCCATTGAGCACTTTTGCTAGTGAATTAAAATCACTTTTTTTTTTCCTGAAGGAATGGTAAAAACCCTCTGAAATCACTGGTTCTCATCTGGAGAATTACAAAACCAGACTTGTGAATGCTTTAATAAAATGTAGAGTATCATACCGAAAGATCTTCGGTTCTTCACATACAGCCTTTTTTGTTGTTGTTGTTACCAGGGATTGAAATCAGGACCTTGCCCAGGTGCAGTGCCACTGAGCTACATCCCCAGCCCCACATACAGCCTCTTTACAAAGCTTTTGGATAAAATGGAACCTTATCCTCAATCTCCAAAATACTTTTGTAAAAAAGAGAGAGTTTACTGTGTATAAGGCAAGGTACTACTGTCTGCTCCAAGTGAAATAGAAAAAACTGAAAAACCAGTTTTTTCAAGGAAAATATTCTTTCTTTGTGAAAGGTCAGTAATACCATAGCTGGTTTCAAGTCATGGGGTTTTTTCTAAGAAGCACATCTTGAGCTTTTATGCATGTCTGCAGGCTTTGCCCATAGCAGAGATCCCCAGAGCACAGCACTGCGACTTTTCATGCTGCTCATTCAAATCATAACGGCCTTGCTCCCACCTGGAAACCACTAAAGCAACACACACAAATCTGTATGAGAAGTAGGGAAAAGGCATGATAACATGAAGTTACCCTTCAGCATAGTAACACAGATATAGAATATTTCAATGCACCTCAGTTTCCTATTCCATTTTCTTTTCTTTTCTTTTCTTTGTTTTTGGTTCACAGGGATCGAACTCGGGTCCTTACGCTTGCAAGGCAGGCGGCAGAACCACTGAGCTAAATCCCTGGCCCATCCTATTCCATTTTCAAAGGTAACAATAGTCCTGCTCCTGTGAAAGAACTTGACTTTGTGAAATATATCTAGCAAAAGTCTTTGACTGTGTTTTCCAATATGTTCTGCTACTTAGTGCCTAGTTTCAGGATGGATAAAGGAAAGGTACTAATGTTCATTCATCTAATGCAGTGAAATGAACTCTCTTAGGATTGAGAGGGCTCCTAGCTTTCCAAGAGATGCAAGAAGTCTTGAGGTGAGCAAAGCGGGGAGGCTGAGCTGGGGCTCCACACAGCCATAAGTCTCCCAGAGAGAAGGGCAGGCCTTGTGGGGCTGGAGACTGCTTCTTTGGCTCTGGGCTTTCCTGGGCAGTGCTTCTGGCCATCTGGCCATCTGCCTTTTGGACTCTGGACTTTATTTAAGGGACGATTCAACAGGGCAGAAAGCCTAAGTGAAAACTTCTCCCTTCCTAACAGCAAGCTCCAGGTAGCTAGCCCTTGCACAGCAGAGTGCTGGGCGTTCAGTTCCTGCATTTCCTGAGCAGCCCCTGCGCCAGTTCCAGTGTTACACACTGGGGATATTAAAGTTACTTGACATGCAGGAAGCCATGATTCATGATGTGGAGTTTCAGCAGGAAGCACAAATTATGACTAAGCCTGAATTTCAGTCCTTGAGGAGAGGAGCTTCTAGGTGAGTCAGGAAATAAACATAATTTCAATACACTGTGGTAAATGCCAGGATATGAGTGAGTACTGGCTAAGCAGGGACCAAGGGAGAAATGATCTCTACCTTCCTTGATCATGATGGGATCCCTCATACACCTCAGGGTCTAAATACTAAGAAAAGTTAAGGTACTTCAATATGAAACTATGCTGATCCTATTATTAATCCTTTATGACTTAGATATCCAAGAAATTCTTCATGAGAAGATCATGGAAGGAAATATTTTATTTCCTGGTTAAATGGCTGAATTGTGGAACAAATTCTCTGAAGAACTGATGTACTTGATGTATTAAATTTACTTGATGGTGATAATCAAAACAAGCTCTAGGGCCAGGGATTTAGCTCAGTGGTTCCGCCACCTGCCTAAAAAGCACAAGGATCCAAGTTCAATCCCCGGTACCAAAAAAAAAAAAACAAGCTCTTACACAGTATTATAAAATGTAATACTAAAATTTGTGGAAGGAAACTTCAAGATATAGTACCTGAAACGGAAACTCTTAGGGAATACTCTGGTATTTTTCTTTTCTTTTTTTTTTTTTTGGTACCAGGGATCAAACTCAGGACCTTGTTCTTGGGAGGCAGGCGGTGGAACCACTGAGCTAAAGCCCCAGCCCTCTGGTATTTTTTTTAAAGAACAATAGAAAAATCATTTTTGTAGATTTGTCCAAGTAAGTCCATTCCACTTTTAACATTAAGAGTTACAGTTTACTATCCATTTAGAAGATACATTTCTTTCTATTCTTTTCAGAAAGAAAAGAATAATGACCTTCTCATACTGGGTATCACTAGTGGTTGGTACCTAACAGGGTTTCAATTAATTTGCTGAACGACCAAACGAATGATTTCTAATTTTGGCGATATTTGGAACTTGGTGATCTATGCCTTGGCTTTTGTATTTATTCAGTCATTCATTCCGCATTTGAAGATAAACCAAGACTGTTTGAATGGAAAAAAGAAAAAGCTATCAGTTTGAAAATTGTCATGATTTCTTCTACTAGACTACATTCTCATGGGCCTCTTCTTTTTTTCATGGGCCTTTTAATTTGCACGAGTCAAATCACCTTATCTTTTTTCTTCATTACTATGCCTAACACAGTGCGTGGCATGCAGTAGCTGTTCAAACAATGTTTGTTTAATTGGTAGGCTTTAAGCTTGATCATTTACCTGTGCTCTTTGCACAGTCTAAGGCTAATTTGGAATGCTTTCAGACTTATGCTTGCTCATACAATTTCCTTGGCTCATCTGAATTTCCTTAAAAGGTGATTAATTGATAAAAATCACCACCATCAGTTAATATGAAATTGATAGTAGGATCAGTGACAGGCCCATACAGCCCCATAGGCCATCATCTTTCTTCCGTGGTTTCTACTCAGCTTCTCCGGAGACCTACCGCAGGGCATGAACGCTGCACACGGCAGGGGTGACTGGGGACCTTCTTGCAGCCCAGAGGGAACAAATGCTGAGCCCTTAAAGGAGCCGGTGAGTCGATAAGAGTAAATAGTGAGGCTGAAAGGACAGTATACTTTTGCATTCTTACTAAAAGTTAAAAAGCCTTAAAGTGCACTTGAGAGTTGCACCACCGCAATGTGCAGCGTATTGAGAACTGTGCTCCTGCTGCTTTCAGCCTCGACGGCAATACTGCTGCCTCTCTTGGCCCCTCCAGCCTCCTCTCACCCTAACACTCCAGGGCCTCTGTGATCTCTGTGAAAATGCTAAAGCAGAAAGTCATGGTGGAGCAGTTCAATGCCACAAAGGTTGGCCTCTGTGCTCATAGCCTGCATGCATTTCCTTTGGCTTTATTATTCAGCTGAAAGAAATATTTCATGATTTTTCAGATAACTCACATGCAATTTCCATGTATACCCTAACCATAACCCTTTGACTTTGTTCAAAGAAAGGCTTGCCGAATTATGCCTCTCATTCCTCCGAGGGCTGCTCTGGGGAGCTCTCCTGGCAAATTTCTCCCTCCTTCACATCATCTTTAGGTGAATCTAGGGCACCTGTGTTTGGAGCATTCTCAACCACCCACCGACACTCAGGCGTCACTGCCTCTGTATCCACGCTGGTCATAGCTGGGGCCACGACACTCTTCCCTCCCATCACTTCTTGTTCCTCAGGAACTTGGCTCTCCCCGGGGCAGATGGAGTCGGAATGGAAAGTGCCACCTTCTTGCCATATGGCCTGGCCCTCAACGGCACTCCCAGCGGCCTTTTCTCCTTCATGGGCATCTGGTGTGGCAGCCCGCACTGCAAGCTCCTTCTCATGGGGTTCTGTGGCCTCTGTTGGCTCTGCTGTGAGGTCTGGGAAGCTGGCATCCTCGGTGAGATCTCCAGTGAGCCCACCACAGGCCAGCTGAGGACCAGGGCTGCTCACCTCAGGAAATGTCCCCAAGCCTACCCTGGGGCCCTCAGCCTCTGGAGGAGGAGAATGGGCCTTCCTCTCACTGACTTCACTTTCTTCATGGCTATCCTCTTGGGGGGCAGCTGCCTGATTGGCCTCTGTGTTGATTTGGGTTTTTTCACTGACTTCACTTTCTTCATGGCTATCCTCTTGGGGGGCAGCTGCCTGATTGGCCTCTGTGTTGATTTGGGTTTTTTCCTCTTCTTTTTCATTTTCTTGAAGAATAAGTGTCTCCTTTGTGTCTTTTTCAATCACCACAGCAGACTCCATTGGCTCTTCAATGGTCACCGTCAACAACTCTCTGAGCTCCTTCAAGGATTCTGAGGCAGAAGTGAAGTCTGGCTCTTCATGGGTGGATTCTTCATTCTCAGTGGCCCTTCCTGATTCTGAGCATATACCCAGGGTTTCTTCCATGTCTTCCTCAGCCACAGGAGTCACAGCAGGGTCATCGGTGCTTGAGATAGTCACCTGCCCATCCCCACTTAGGCCAGAGCTAGGCTCAGGGAAAGAAAGGCTTTCTTGTTTGGCCAATAAACTAGGATCCCCTGGCTGCTTCTTTTCCTCTGACTCCTGGAACACTTCGTTACTTAGGGTCTCACTCTCTAGAGCTCCGGGAAGAATGGCAGAAACTGTCCTGGCCGGGCTGGCCTGGTTTGATCCAATGGCAGGTTTTAGATCTGTTAAGCTGGACACACTTTCACTAGGCAAGGCCATGTTGTCTTCAAATAAGTTGTGTTTCTTCAGAATAGCAGCCTCCTTTATCACTGAAAAATACCAGGAGACAAAACTTAATATTAAGACTGCTTGGACAACCTGGATTTTCTGATTTTAACCTCTCTGGCTATCCAAATTCTCAACTTCAAGATCTGGCTTATATCCATCCCCTTCTAGGTAGCCTTCTCTCATGACTAAAGACTGCAAACTCTTTCCAGACTCTGAACCTTGGTAGGTCCATTCCTTCATTTACTCAAGCAGCATACATTTGATCTAATATATGACTGACACTGAGAAGCCAGAGGTGAACAGAAGATGGCCTTTGCTTTTAAAGTCTGTAACAGTACCATGCATATCACTCAGGCGCCCTGTGACATTTAATTAGCGCTAGTAAATGAAGTTCAGTTTGTTCACCTAGACTGGAACACATTTAAGACAGGGGCAGGGCTTTTACTATTTTTTCTCACAGCACAGTCCTGAATGTGTAACAGGTTCTCTCTCAGTCCTGAGGGTACAGCTGAAAGGTTTGTTAGCCTGTGCTGTTTAAAATGAAGATATATGTACATCTGCCTTAAGAACATTAAAGACAGTAACACCAAAGACAGTTGACAATTTTGACAATGGGTATCTGGCTATGGCTATGTGGTGCTCAACAATACCACAACCTAGGTGATGCCATTCATATCTGAGTCAACACAGATTTGTGTATGCAGCATAATTTTTCAGCAGCTGGAAGTAGATTTTCCTGGTCTAACAAAATCAATATAGTATGAGTTTTCTCACAGAGGACAGTAAGGTATCTGGAGGAAAGAAGTCTTCGAATTCACCCTAAGGTCTCCATGGTGGGCTTGGCCTCTCTTTGTGCAGACACCATGATGACCGTTGCCTTCCCTAGCTCCTTGGATCCCTGTGATTAGTTATGTGATGTGGGGCTTGTGCTTGACCAGTTTTCCCTGTGGAGGGCTTTGGGTGATAGGCAAGACCTCCCCTATGGAGACCAGATAGGTTTCAGGCCCACAGCTTGATGGTGCCCTCTTCGGCATATTTTTATCTGTTTTCCTATTCACATTCCAACCCCAGGCAAGGCCAAATTCCACAGCACACTGGGTGCTACTATCCTCACAAGGCCCACAGGGCACTGTGTTATACCCCTGTGTCATTTTCTGTCTGGCCAAGTGGAGGTGAGGAATTTGCTGAGAGAGCAGAGCTCAGGCCCTGCTGCGGAAGACATTTCTGCCCAGCCCTGGGAGGGATTATGAGTCCGTGCATAAGAGCCCTTTCTCCTTAGTTCTGTCTGGCACAATTCAAGATGACAGCCCTGCATGAGACACCTTAAATTTATTGCCTCTAAACTGTAGTTTTCTCATCTGCAAAAGGAAGCTTAACATTCCCATCTTGGAGTCCGCATTGATACTGAAAGAGGAAATAACATCTAAAGAACCAGCATGGTGTGTACCAAATCATGAATGTCCAGTCAAGGCTGGCATCCTTCCCTCTTTGCTTCCCTCTCCCAGATGTCTCCCTGCACAACAACAGTGACTTCCTCTTTCCCTTTCTTACTTCACAGCCTTCCTGAGTTCCATTTCAGGGGTGCTCCCTTCAAGGGGAGTCCCCCTGGCACCAGGTAAACCCTTTTTACCTTTCAGAGTCTCATCAAGGAGAATCTGATGTAAAATCTCTTCATAGACATTTTCAACATGGATCATATTGGTATGATCTGCAAAGATGAACTGCTCATATTTCTGAAGCTCCTGGAGAACAAGAGATAAGAAGATAAAGAGGAAAAAGCATGAGATGCCTGTTCTCAGAGTAGACAGGGAAAGGACAATTCCCACTAGTGGTCCCCTCCTCAGAGGGTTAGTGAGGAGGGCACTGCTGGTCCATGGGCCACAGATGCTCAAATAAGTGAATTCAGCAATCTTTGTGTTCTCTTCAGTCACTGTGTTAAGAACTACATATGACCCTGACATATCCATTAGCTGGCCATGATAGGGTGCGTCGTTTGGGCGTTGGTGGTTCCCCACCCTTTCCTTATTCTGGGCACACCACGCATGCATTTGAAGGGAGAAGACAGAAGAAACTGGTTAACTCAAGGCCTTGTCAGTAGGTCTGAGTCCTTTTTTCCTAGCATAACCAAAGTGTTTCCTTCTTTATTTAATGCCAAAGTGCTTTACCGAGGTATGAGTTATATACAGTAAAACACATAGGTTTTTAAGGAACAGCTCGATGATGTTAAATATATGATACCCATGTAACTATAACCTAGATCAGGATGAAGGACACTTACACCACTCCCAAGGCTCCTGAAACTCCCTTCTAGCCCACAGCCCTCCAAGAGATGAGCAGCGATCTGACAGCTGTCATGGGAGATGAGCTTTTGCTTATTCAAGAACGTTAGAGAAATGAATCATACTCTTTTGTGTTTTCTTTTCAGATTTCCTCTATTTGCTGCATATATCAATCAGTAGCTCTCTTCCTTTTATTGACAAATAGCATTTGCTATATGGAAAATTAAAATTGTTTATCCATACTCCTTTGACACTGAGATTTTTCCACTTTGTGACCAATATGAATGTATTTGTTATGAACATGTTTATAAGAGTTATTTTTTTGGACTTAAGGACTTATTTATCAAGGATATATATCTGAAAATGAGGTTGCTGAGTCATGAGGTAGACGTATGTTTAACCTTATTAGAATGTGGGCCTTTTTCTGATCGGAGAGTCTCTAGTCAAATACTCTTATCTACCATTCTCTCCTTTCCCTCTGACAATGGTGCTCCCTGACTTCTTTGCAGCAGCCAGGCACACTGCAAAATCCTTCAGCTTTCCCTGCTTCCAAGGATTTCCAAATGGTTTGCTTCTTATCAACATAATAGGGCAGGGATCAAAATGTATCAAATCACATCCCCAAGATTAGCCCAGTAATCCTTGCACTGAAGGGTCCTGGGAGAGAGCTCCACATATGTGGCCTTCAGAGAACCAGAAACTCAGCAGTGGGACTTGATTCATTTTGGTGAATGGACAGATTTTCTAACAGGTGATCAGAAGCTACCACCCTCAGATAACTCTCAGTGCTAAGACTTGGAGGTGCCGGGGCCCAGGATTGTATTGTATTACCAGCAGGTTTCCTGTATAAATAGGTCCCATTTATACCCATTGGAGAGGAAAGCCAAAGGACATGAGCCTCAATGACCCCAGAGGGTTTATGAGACAGCACTGATGCACAGATACAGAAGAAACACTGCCCGGGAGACTGGTCACTACCCAGGACTCTCCAAGGGGCCCTGCGTAAGCCATGTCATTGCTCTGAACCGCACAGGCTCATTCCTGGAACATCCTTTCTTCTTCCCTTCCTGGTCCTTATTCCCTTGATTACCATTCATCTCTCAAAACTGGGTGAAAGCATAACTCTAGAAAGTTCTTTCTGATCCCGTAAGCAGTTGGGCACCTTCCCTGGAACTCCTATGTGCCTGGCTTCTGCCTCTACACTGCGAGCTCCAGAACAATGTGGCTGGCAGTGTCTGGATCATATAGATACATTTTAATACACGTTTTAATTTATTTTAATGCATGTTTGTGGACTAGAAGCCCTTTACATTTTCAACCAGCTAAGAATTCTGCAGCAAGGCATAATTAAGGGATATTTATATTGTTGTGATGTGCCCTGCTTTACAAAATAGGTCTTCTATGCTGAACTGAATGAACTTTGTCATATGCTTAATTCTCTGGATCAATTAAATTGAGATCCAGAGAGTGGATCCTGAAACTTCAACCAGCCTCCAGCTTCTGCTCAGGAACACACTGCCCTGCAGACTACCACACACTCTCACAGTCATGGCTCTGCATGCCTGATGCTTGCAGCACCTTCAAATAGTGCATTAGTTTCAGTAAATAAACGCTATTGGATATAACAGAACAAGTATCTTTCTGTAGTCATGCTATTTAAAATCTTTCTATACATAAGGTCAAGTGTCAGAGGAGTGGATGTATGAGTTATACTACAATGGGGACTACCTGGGCTCCTCAGGTGTTCTATGTCACCATTAGCTTCGCTCCAGTTCAGATCATTACCCTGTGAGACTTACTCTGGCCCAGGGCTTGGCAGATTCTGGCAGCTTCTTGTTCTTGTAAGTAGTTTATTGGATTTTATTGTCTGTGTTTCATATCTGGCTGCTTTTGAGTGCTAACAGTGGAGTTGAGTGATTGCAAACAGAAATAACATGGAACATGAAGCCTAAAATATTTACTATCTGACCACTTCCAGAAAAGTTCGCCAACCCCTCCCTGGTCTAGTCTGCCTGCCATCTGCAAGTACAGCCCCGCAAAAGGACTCATCTGAACCCCAAAGACAATAAAGCAGACTCTTTGGAGCAACGCATCCTCTTACTGGTTTGCATGTGGACGCCAGTGCCTTCTGCATAGTGGGAAGCGTGATTTGAACCAATGCCTCCTGAAAGATCTTCTTCCGGATGGTGCTGCTGTCATAATCATATTGCTGTCAACAGAGAAACAGCCTAAGTAGTGGCACTACAACCTGTCAACATTCACTTATATAAAAAACCCAGCCACTCAGGTCATCTCCTTTTTCCTCCTAATTTCTGAAGACTTGCATTTCCAAAGTCTCAGAGGTCTTTCTATCTAAATCCTGCTCACTCCAGGTGTAGGTTGTGACACAATGACCCATCTCACTCTCCCCTCCCACAGATATGGACAATGAGGTAAGATCAAAATAGAGAAGTGGCATTTGGGTTATAAAGAAGTTGGGGAAAGAACTTGCGAGTGAATTTGTTTTTCATCACTCTTTCTGGGCAGGCCCATGGGAGCCACAATCATCCATTACTCATAGTCTTCTAAGCAGAGGTAGTGAGTTGCAATGACTTCTACAAGGTAAGAAAGAGCCTGGCTCTGAAATCCATTAGCATTGTGACCTACTAACCTAACCAAAGAAATTTAATGTCTAGAACAAGAAAAATGATGATTCTCTCCGATGTGCATCAAACACCCAAAACTGGAGGCCAGCATTTGAATTTAGATGTCACTTCAAGGGGATCACAGACAGGCATATGGAGAATAGTGACAGGCATGTGAGCAGAATGATCAGGCCAAATGAAAAATGGTTGACTAGTCACATGAGGTTATTTATACTGGAGATACTAACAAGGCAAAATTATAGCTCTGTTCATTCTACCAAAATGTACTATGTGGGTGGGAAAAGACTATGAAGAAAGAATGGAAATAGAATTACCAGTGGCAAGAACTTTGGTCTAAAATAAGAGGGCATGTTCTTCTATTTTTTTAAATGTTTTTTAGTTTTTTTGGTACTGGGGAACAAACTCAGGACCTTGTGCTTGTGAAGCAGGTGGCAGCACCACTGAGCTAAATCCCCGCCCCGAGAGAGCATGTTCTTACAAGAGGAAGGAATGGGCTGTTCTGAGAGGGGAGGTGTGGACCACTGGTGAAACCACCTCTGGCAGGGACCTTCTTAACACTGGAGATGAAGCTGAAATAGAGGCGCTTGAAGTCCTTTTCAAACTCAAGGTCCTTTCTACTTGCTTTCTTCAACTCTTTCTGTCTGCTGAAACACTTGGGAGTGGTACAATTTTTTCTTTCAGCTCAATTGTTCATGCGTTATTATTTGTGTGACCGTAATCAACATTGCTTTTCATCTCAATAATTTGCTTACGCGAGTTCTGCCTGGGTGTGAATCATTAAGATTAGGTATGAAATTCAGGGTCGGCCCTAGGCTGTATGGGAGTTTGATCTTCTGTTCCAAACCATTATTTAGGACAAGCAGGAGGCAGTAAAAAATATTAGTAGACCATGTTAAAGGATAGTTTTAGCTCTAAGATCACCATGACTAGCCTGCTGAGCTTGAGTAAACTTTTAAAGGGTCAATTTCCTCATCAGGATATGTTCCAATCATCTCACAAGTTCTTGTGATGATCAAATGAAACCTGGTAGAGTTAAAAAACTTTTACTTTACCAATATGTGCAAGCTCCTATTACTGCAACATTTAAATATGCACGTGTACATGATATGCGTTAAAAGCAATTTTATATGGCAGTTATCTTTTCTTTGGGTTATTTCCTTTGCTTTGATGTTTTGATTTTTTTCTTAAAATGGCCAGTTTAGTTTTAATATACTGCAGACTCTTTGAAGACAGAGGCTGTGCCTTGCCTATAAAAGCCAAGCAATACCTCTCATAATGCTTATAGTGCACAGCCAATAAACATTTGTCAAGTCCAATTGCTATAAAAGTAAATTGGGCCCTGTCCTTCCAAATACGGGGAACAATGCTAAGAAACTGTGGTCCCTAAAGTAGCCACTAGATGGCAGAACAAGCATGAAAGTCGGGCTGGGGAAACCGCGGCAAGAGGAAGTCATTTTAGAGAGAGGGGGCCCAAGTAAATGACAGAGTAGGGCATTTGCACTCATCCAGACAAGCTGCGGTCACATTCTTGTTTGAAGCTCCCCAAGGATGAGGCAAAAGTTTTACCTTTAGGACTCGGAGCTTCACCTTCTTAATGGCAGCAGCAGTTCTGGAGGCCTCGCCTTGGAGATGTGGGAAGAGCAACTGCTCAAAAGTAAAGACTGCATTCTCCATTAGCTGGAAATCGAAGCACAGAAACCCACACCGTCAGCTTTAGGTCTGCCTGGCCTCCCTCAGATGAGCCATCGAGAGTCCCCAGGCTCTGCTCCGGGAATGACACAGGGCAACTGGCCCGCATCCCTCTACCTGGACTGTGAAATGAACAACCACGTGCTCACCATGGGGTCACTAAGAGGCCAGGCAACAGGCCCAGCCACACACGCGTATGCGTGATCGCATGCAGGCAGTCTCTTTCTCATCTCCTTCCCCTCATCCACGACGGGGAAAACTCCAGGATGGAGAACACACCATCTCCTGTGGTCATTCCCCGCCTCCATACTCCGATGCTGCAGCCACAGATTAAAGAGGTGAGGTGGGAGCCTTCTCCAACCATTCTGGCAGCACTTCCACATTTAGGTGGACATAAACCACTTGGCAGCGTCTCCACCCCAGGCTGCGTCCACCCCACCACCTCGAATCCCTTTTTTCTCTGCAAGGCTGGGAAGGCAGGCAGCTCAGGGCTTGGTGGCAGTGGCTGCCCATGGGCCAGGAAACAGTCAGTTCAGAGATCTTATTCTCTGCAGTTGTTCCTGTATCTCTTTCTCCAGGGCCCACTATTACCACAGGAACTGCTGTTAAATTTCTACCCAATTTGTTCCTTGTTTATCGTTAGTCTCTTATAACTCAGAGGTTGGA
Source organism: Heterocephalus glaber (assembly GCF_000247695.1). The sequence goes on along the minus strand of NW_004624814.1, from coordinate 8,782,712 downwards.
TAATAAGATACATCGCTTAATTCTACTATAACTTTAAAGAAAAAAAACAAAACAAAACACTCCTTTCTTTCCAAGCCTGTGGCCAATTTCAAAGCACTCAACACAAAGCTTTATCACAGCACTTACAACACTGTAGTGAATTACTCTAAGAATCTGTCTCATTATTGATCCCTGGGGTGGGATCAGGCAGTGTCAGCCCACAGTGAGCTCCCTCTAGAGCATGTGTGAGCAGATCAGATTGAGTCTGATCATACCCTTGCTTTATTTACGAAACATTCTAACATGGAAAGAGTCTGTTCATTCATTGTTCCTGGTGAAAAACTTCCTTGGGAGAGGGGGAGAAGCAACCTATCAAGAGGACGCAAATTCAAATAGGAAGCTGGGATTGACTGATTGGTTGGTTGGTTGGTTGATTCTTAACTAGGTTAGGGGATTACAGAAATTTAAGCCAGTGGTTCTCAGTCCTGGCTCCATATTAGGAGCAACAGGAATGGGGGTGGGAGAAATGTTTCAAAAGCTGTAACCAGAGATCATCGTGTTAAGTAAAATATGCCAGATTCAGAAAGAAAATATCACATATTTTTCCCCTCAAAGGTAGAATCTTTAAAAAAGGGGGGTGGGCGGCATGAAAATAAAAGGAGGACTATTTGAGAAGAAGGGAACAATGGAGAGGTGGAGGACAAGGGCGGTGATAGGGTGAAAAATATCTGAGTATGTTTATACATATGCAAATCTGCCAATACGAAGCCCATTCATCTGTGCAGAACCAATATACACTGACAACAAAATACAAACACACACACACATACACACATACATTCGGAATCACTGGGGATGAGGTATAAGCATAAGTATGTCCTAAAAACTCCCCAGGTTGTCTGGGGATTTAGCTCAGTGGCGTCTGCGCCTGCCTTACAAGCACAAGGTCCTGAGTTCGAACTCTGATACCAAAAAAAAAAACCTCCCCAGATGTTTCTAATGTGCAGCCAAGGTTAAAAAGCACTGATTTGTCAACTAAATAATTATCAATTGGTGCTACTTTATTTCCCTGAGGCATTTCTTCTCATGTTCATTAACATGGAAGAAAGACAAAAGCAGCTGGAAGGACCCGGAGTTTCCTCAGTCAACACGATAAGTAAGTGCACCTCACTTCCCGGAAGCGCCCTGGACACTGCCTCCTCTGCCAGGATGTGGAGCTCTCCCTCTCTCGCCCTCATGCACCATGCATGCCCTGCTGCTCCCACCTCCTGCATGTAGTTCTGTGTCCTCTGGACCACCAGGTTGACGTGCGGGAATCTAAAACGGCTCTTGAGATCCTGCAGGCCCTCTTGAAGCAGGTTGACCTTAGTATAGCAAGGTTCCATCTTCACGGAATCTAGTGGCAGATTCATAAGCTGGTCTAGATGCTGCAATTTGATGAAGGGAAAAAAAGAAATACCTTCAGATTTAGAAGCCATATTTCATATATATGACATGATTCATAAGTTCAGAATGGTCCTATGTGTGTCATTAGAATCACTACTTGGACCACTACATCCATGACATCTGCAGTTGTGTTATTTTTCTCCTTCAGTGGGTGGCCCAGACAACTCCATTTCTGTAACAGAAACCAATGGAAGGACTAGCCAGGTGACAGGAAACCCAGGGTACACTAGTTGTGGGGGGGTGTCCAGTCTTCTTACGTTCTCAGTGGACTCAGAGCTCCTGCTTCAAAGCTCACGAACTAAGCACAGAATTGCTGCCGGGCCCATGAGACTCCAAAGCTCCTTTAAAGAGTGACATCTTCTCAGTCTCAAGGAGATTAGGACACTCCCTGGACTCCTAGACTCTGGGCAAAAAGCCAGGGCTCCCCACTATTCTGAGGTTGTCAGTGAGCACAATGTTTCTGTCCGCTCCTACAGGCTGCTTCGTGGTGCTAGTGGATGGGGAGGAAAGGTGAGGAAGAGGCCAGAGGTCTCAAAAGCCAGGGTCCCTTCCCACTCAGTTTAGAAAACTGATAACCAACAAGGCCACAGGGCTTCCCATCTGCCGAAGTCACATGTTAGCAATAGACTCCAACACTATGTTGTTGCAACAGAAGGCATTTTATTTTCTAAGTTTATTTTATACTATTTTTAAAACATTAACTATTGGAGGGTTAAAATGAAAAGGAGAATGGGTAGGGAAGGAAAAGACAGAAAGTTCCCGAGAATTGAGGCTCTAGGGGAACTGGGAGAAAGGCTGGGTGAATGAGAATAACATTGGATGCACTATTAGATAGGAATGTGAAAAGGGCCCATTCCTGTTGTACTTTAAAAGAGAAAATTATTCCCTTTAAGAAGTGAATTATGGAGGGGTCCAAAGAAATGAAATTAATGATCAAAAAAGCACACTGCAGAACTTTCCCCTTGTCATACAATAAGGAATGTGTAATTTAAAAATGGCAATTAAAGGCCGGGGATTTAGCTCAGAGGTTCCACCGCCTGCCTCGAAAGTGCAAGGTCCCAAGTTCGATCCCCAGTACCAATAAAAAAAAAAAGGCAATTAAGCAGGCAGGATGGGGAAAATTGGATTGCTGCTTTGCTCCTATCAGCTGATCAAATGATGACACATCACTAATGGTGATACAGAGGAGAAAGTCCCCAGCCATACACAATTAGTGGAATGTAAAATTTAAATCCTTTTCTTGGAAATGCAATAAAAACATTTGTTAATATGAGAAATATACCTTTCAACATAAGAATCTATCCTATAGAAATAAAAGCATGGGAACATAAGGATATATGTACAAGGTTATTTATTGCAGCTTTGTTTGTGGTACTGGCGTGGTTGAAAAAGCCATGATGCTTCCATACATGATATATATGTAGCCATCACAAAGAATGATTTAGACCTAGAACAGTTAATTTGAAAATAGTTTCATGAGGTATTTTTTGAAAAACTGATAAGCAGAATAATACATAAAATACAACGCCATTTTTCTCAATGTAAACAATGTAAGAAAACAGCCTATAAGTGTGTGTGTGTTTGTGTGTGTGTGCATGTGTGTGTATTACTATATGTATAAGCAAGGAGAAAGCACAGAATGGCATGTAGGTGGATGATCCTGCTAATTCCATGGGAGGTAGCTGGTGTCAAAAAAGAAGGGGGAATCTCCATTGTTGGTGGGAGTGCAGATTGGTGCAACCACTGTGGAAATCAGTATGGAGATACCTCCAAGAACTAGGGCTGGAAGTCCCATTTGACCCAGCTATTCCCCTGCTGGGTATCTTCCCCAAAGAATTAAAAGAATCATACCACAGTGATATATGTGCACC
>NW_004624814.1:8764341-8778285 GCF_000247695.1 Heterocephalus glaber | reverse complement strand
AATAAAGTAAAATTTAAAAAAAAGAAATAAAGGCATAGCATAAAAAGGTGACTATAGTTTACAACTATTACATTTTTATAAAGAACTAGAAGAGCTTGAAGATTTATCACAAAGAAATGGTGTTTAAGGAATTTAAAATGTTTATTTGTTCAATCTGGTCATTACCCACTGGATTACCACATGATGTCCCAAAAAAGTACACAATTATTATGTACTGATTAAAAGAAAAAATTCATTTTTAGTGATATCAGGAAGGAAGGCAGGGGGAGGAGGGAAAGAAGGAAGGTGTTATCTGCTGGCTTTGCAGGGACGGTCATATTAATGTGTCAAAAAACCAAGCTGCCAAGTTATAACATCTTATGCCAGTGGTTCTCAAACTTGAGGGCACTCCAAATCCTTTAGAGGTCTTGTTAAAACATACTCCAAGGCCCCCGCCCCGAATGTCGGATTCACTAGATTTGAGTTGGGGATGGACTAGAACTAAAGGGTATCGGTGATGATTGTGCATATATATATATATATATCATACTGAGTGTATTGCTTCACTCGCACAAACTTTTTATTTTTAAAATTTGAAAACCATTAATAAAGAAAATTAAGTGGATGGATGGGTGAATGAATAGGGTAGTTGGATGGATGGAACAGCAGAGAGAAGGAAGGAAGGTAGGAGAGAAGGGAAAAGGGACAGAGGGAAGGGCCTCTTCCCTCTTCTCTGAGAAAGGAAAGAAGGGAGGGAGGGATGGAGGGAGCCAGGGCGAGCACCATGGAAAAGACAGTCCAAGAAGCCCCTCTGCATCAGCTCCTCAGCTTTCAATCCCACCTCCTTTAGCTGGGTGCTGTCCTTGGTGGTCTGAAAGCTCTGGCTGAGTTCATCCACTTCTTTTTCAAAAAGTGAGCGTACTTCACTGAATCCTGAGCTCACGGGCCCCATGAGCTCTTCCAGAGTGGACGCCAGGAATGGTTGCACACTTTCCCCACAGGTTTTCTCTGCTGGCTGGGCCACCATTGCTGAGATAAGGAAACAAAGTGATATGGAGCAAAACTGCACTCGGAGGCACCGGAGCCAGGCCAGGCTGAGGAGAGCCCCCTCGAGCTATTCGACAGCTAAGACACCTATCCACTATTCACCATCATCATATAAATGCAATTTGTCTTCTAGAAACACAAGATATTATGTTAGAATTAATTTCTCTATGAGCTAATGGGTCAATATAATACCATCTCCCCTAAGAGACTTTAAAAAAATGCAAGTAAATCTTTTCTTGGGAGGAAAATGAAACCAAATTCCATTCAGCTCATCACCTCATCCCCAGTTAAAACAAAACAAGATTTTTTTTTTCTCATGAGGATGATAGGCTTAGTGACAAAAATGTACAGAGCACAGAAAATTTATAAAGAAAGATGAAAAAAAGGTCACCATAATTTCCATTCTCCAGAGTGAAGCACCACCCTTCGATTTATTGAAGAGTGTAGTAAAGACCCTGCCCAGTGAGTCGGTAGGACAGGGAATCAGCTTGGCTTTCAGAGCAGGAGGATTCTCCTGACCAGCCGGGCTCTGAAGCACTGATGCAGTAGAAGGGGCCAAGCTGAGTCACAGTCCCACAGAACTGAGAAGAGATGCACAAGTTGACTGGATGTCCAACCCTTCTACTTTACAGATGGGAACGAAAGAAGGATGGAGATGTTAGATAACTTGACCAAAGTCGCATTCTCATTTTCAAAAGCAGGACGACAAGTGTATTTTTAAGTTCGTACTAGAAAATAACTTGCTTACAGTGAGATGAATGGCCACACTCTTATTTTGGTTTGCAGAAATATGTCAGAGTTATGGAGGATCAGATTACTGCTTCTTCTGATTCTGAGAATCTGAATCCGAGATAACCAACACCATATATATTCAGGGTGGAAAATATCAAACAGGTCATAGAATTATTAGGAAAAAAATCCTTTTAACCAAATATAAAGCAATCTTTGACTCTTGTAAAAATGACTTGCTTGATAGCAAAATGCAAAGCTGCTTGCCAGGAGAATAATTATTAATTAACTTTGGTACAGGAACCACTTGAAAAACATCTAATTAAAATTTCAGAATAATCCTGAACACTGGCAACAAACAGTGATGATTGAGCGGAGCTGGCCAACTTTACTTGTAGAGTGGGCAGAGATCAGCACAGAGGACTTGGCAGGCAAGGGAAGGTTCCTCTCTCCCTGTTCTCCCCTGCCTCTGTTTACCACAGGGTGCTCCGCCCCCTCTCTGCACCTTCATTCAGGTTCTTTTACCCAGGACTCTTTTCCTCCACCTCTGCTTGGAAACGCTCTACTCAAGACCTCAGGCCTACTTCCAGTGTCACCCATTGGGACAGCAATAATGTCCTGGAACCAGCACCAGCTTCCTGAACTGCAGTCTGCAGGTGTTTCCTTATGGGCTGAATAGATCTCGTGTCCCTCATGTGTATTCTCTGCTGTTCTCAAGCTCACAGAGATGCTGTTGTGATGAATATAGTGTTGTGACACATTCATCCATGAGCCTTCCATAAGTGGTGGCAGCTGTTGAAAGCAGTGAGCAGATGGATGCTGCCTAAAAAGCTGGGGCCGACAAGACTGAACCTGACTCTGTCACACATAAGTTTTGAAACCTCAGGCAAGTTCCTTAACGTCTGCCTCAGTATTCTTATCTGGAAAACGGAGACCATAAGAGTAATTACTTCTTGGGGTTACAGGAAGAATGAAATGAGTTTACTATTTTCAAAGTGCTTAGAATGAATGTGGTGCTCTGGAGGCATCTCAGGAACCCTGTTAGCTCCTACTGCACGTGCTGCACTGTCCTTCTTTCTATCACCTGAACCTGAAGTAGTACCCTCCCTGGACAGTGCTCATACAGGTTCTGAAGTTGACAGGAAACCGCATCCTGAGTGGGAACTACTGTGCTTTTGGTTCCCATCTCTCATACAGCATTTATCACTGTGTTCCTCTGCCTCAGTGTCTGTGACATGCTTCCTATCCTCCTCTACTTGCAAAATAATGTTGTCTTCTTTGAATCCTCATAGCCCTTATACTCCACAGAAGCAGGATAAATGCTTACTGAATGCATTGTGGAGCAGAACTAATAAAGCCCAATGGCTTTCTTCTGAGAGTCACGTGGGAGGAAATGAAGTAATCACTACTTAATACTCCCGAAGTATTTTTGAAAGCCAAAGCACACTGTCAATGCACCCTTCAGTTCCCTTCCTTGTTTCAAAGGTAGTGAACCAGAGACTTAGTTGAAATGTGTTGCTGATATTCCATGTTGAAAAGACTTGATCATTAATTCCTTTCAAGTTTTCTTTCAGGAAACCACTAATAGTCCAGGGCAGAAACTTTTTCCATTGTATGAGGATACCTAGGAGCCACAGAGATTTAAACAAGAGAGAATGGCTTAACTCCAGCCACAAGAATGGCCACAGTTAGGCGCTGCTGGGGCCCAGAGAACAGAATTTTGGCACAGGAATTGGTGTCAGGGGTTTTAAGTTCTACAGAGTGTTTTGACATAGAGTAGATTCTAGATCAGTTGTGCTCGTGCAGTGATAAGACTTAGATAACAACAAACAGAAAGCACTCTGAAGTTCATCTATTTCTGGCTTTAGAAGGGATCACATGAATGGACACACACATCACACCCTTGGGGTGGTTATTCCTCTAATCTCCTCTCCATAGGACCTGTTTTAAGAGCCCTGGAGCAAGCTGGATTGCAGTACGAAAGGATCTGAACTGCAGAAATTAATTCACCAAGCTGACAGTCTCCTGCTGGACTATAAGCCTGGGAGCACAGGAGTAGATCTGTGTGTGGCTAATACTCCCTCGCCTTGCTTAGAAGACACTTAGTAAACATTATTACTTGAGTGAATGAGAGACAAACTGTGAACTGACTGTCTAAAAAGATAGTTAATAAACAATCACAGAGGAGGCTCCATGCTCTTCCTCTGAAGTGACATTAAGTGTACTGCACTTATTGGGTTAGCATAGAAATAACCTAAACAGAAAGGGAAACCATAGCACCTCTCCTATAGGATCCTTTGAAGCCACCTAAGGCCTCTTGTGTGGGAATAAGCAAATTTGTTTTGCTTTGATTTTTGGTCAAGAGCTAGACCATAAATATTTTTTACTTTGCACTCATTAAGTTTGAGACTGAGGTTCCAACCTCTCTATTCTGATGTTGTAGCATAAAAGCAGCTATAGGCAATATGTAAATGAATGAGCATGGTTGTGTTCTAGCAAAACATTTTTTACAAAGTCAGGTGGTGGATTTGGCCTTAAGGCCACAATTTCCCAACCACACTCTTGTGAGTCTTCCTGATTTTAGAGCAAGACACTAAGGCAAACAGAACTTGACCAAGCCTCCCCAAGTATACAAAAGTAGTTAATGTTGGAGATGGAGTTTCTAGGTATATTGATGCTAAGCCAAAATTATGGGCTTTTCTGTCAAAGGAAAATCCATTATTCAACAATCCAGCCATTCACGGAGAGTCTCTACATGCCAGGCATAGTCCTAGGGACTGAATACAAACTTGAGTAAAGCAGGGCAACATGGCTCTGCCTTTCAGAGCTTACTGTAGAGGGAGGCAGGCATCATCTCTCATCACTCAGTATGAACTGGGTGTGGTGGTGCACACCTGTAATCCCAGGACTCTGGGAGGTTAAAGTAAGAAGATCATAAGTTTGAGCCAACCTGGGCAACTTAGTAAGACCCTATCTCAAAATAAAAATAATAAAAAATAAAAGGCTGAAGATTTAGTTCAGTGTGAAGACCCTGAGTTCAATATCCAATCTAGAAAAAAAAAGTTTCATTGGAAGAAGTCCTACAATGGGGGCAGAGCAGGCAACAGAATGCACAGGTACTACCAGAAGGCATAAAGCAAAGTTTGCTCCACCTGGTGTGCATGAAGCTTCCATGGAAAGGTCTAGATCAGTGATGGAGAACCTTTTAGAGCTTTCAATGATAACAAACAGCTCACTGCAGCACTCGTGCCATAGGTTCACCACCACTGGTCTAGGCTCTTGATAGTACCTATGGCATGCTTCTATTGTAACTGTTATCTCCTCCTACTTTCCTCAGTTTAGTTCTTCTTTGAAACTATGTATGGGCTTCCCTCAGTATCTGTGGACAACTGGTTCTAGGCCCCAGGGCCCCACCCCACCTCCAAGGATACCAAAATCCAAGGATACTCAAGTCCTTGATATAACATGGTACAGTGCTTTGCATATAAACTATACACATGCAACTGTATCTTTCATATACTTTAAGTCATCTCTAGATTACTTATAATACCTAATACAATGTCAATGCTATGTAAATACAGTAGTTGTTACACTGTATAATTTAGGGAATCAGGATAAGAAATCTGAATGTGTTCAGTACAATTTTTTTAATATTCTCAGTTTGCACTTCGTTGAACCCACAAATACAGAGAGCCAACTGTATTCTAACTATATGTGGATCATTAAATAAACAGCTTTTTTAATTAGTAGGAGCATGGATTATCTCCACTGACCTTTGATCTTTCCAATTAAAAAGTTCTTTGAAGTCACAATCTGATCCATGTCTGAACGAATTGTTCCTTCCAGGCCCTTCGTCAGGGTTCTGCATTCCTCCTTCAATGCACTTAATCCTTCTGAAACTTGGTGCTGAACCAGGTTGTAGGCTTCTTCCAGGAGCTGCAATAGGAGTCACATGTGAATCGTGGCTGGTTGTGCACAAGTCCCTGACAGAGTCCAGGGGAGGGAGGGGGAGGACTCATCACAGATTCCCGTAACATAAACAAAACTTCACACACACTTGAGTTTTTCTTTCAAAGTTCACATCTGTTTGGATTAGTTCTTATGTAAGTGAGATTAAGCAGACTTGATATAGACATTTCTCCACCCAGAGAAGGAATTATTTAACAGGAACAACAACAAATGCTCTAAAAAGCATAGGGAAGGGAATGTTCATTTGGAGAAGGACAGCCGAAGAGCAGTATCATCACTTACGCCAAACCAGGCCCTCTTTCTGTCATTTTTCTTGCCCTTCATTTTAGGCAGCAGATCTGTCTGAAGGGTTGGCAGGAGCTCCTCCATCACCAAGTTACTCAGGACCTGGAAGGAGGAGGAGAACCCCAAAGTTGGTCAGCTGACAGTGGCTAAGTCCAAGCATCAGGCCAACTAGAGATCTCATGATGGCCATCTCTTTCTTGAGCTGTACGAACTCTATTAATAGTTTTGTGTATGCCACATGTACATGCATGCATGTGCGTGTGTGTTGGGAATTAAACCCCAGGTCTCTACCACCAACCTACACCCACGCCTAATTTAATTGTTTAACCCTGGTTCTGAGGCCACAGAAATCTCAACTAAGACAATCTTAGAGGGTGAACTTTCTTAAACAGTCACAAAGAACAGAAACATCTGCCGACATTTTTCCACTGCTATCTCCCCAATGAAAAGAACAAATTTTTCAAATTCAAACTTTTCATACTCAAACTAGAAAGACCTAGTGCATTTAGGATACAAGGGGAGATTTCAATAATGAATAAGGGTTTTGTTAGCAAAACTATGCAGAGTCAAGCTTGGTTTTGATGGCTTTGGTCCTAGTCAATATCCCCTGGAACTATCATTCTTCCTCAAACCCCATCATTGTCTAAGCATATTCATTCTTACTGTCCTCTGAACACAATCTCCATCCCCTAGAGCAGAAGGTGGCAAACCTATGGCACATGTGCTGCAGTGTGCTGTTTACATCATAGAAAGCTCTAAAAGATTCTTCATTACTACTCTAGAGTGTTTAGAAAAAGAAGGAAAGGAGCAGTGTAGAAGAGAAGGTGAAGATAACCCCGCCTGAACTGATCAAAACCCAAACACCCTCCTCCTGTCCAGCATTAACATTCCACATTGTCACCACTATGACCGAGAGAAAGTCTGAAGGAGATGCTAAAGGAGATAAAATCAAGCTGAAAGATGAGCCTTAGAGATCTCCAAGGTTTTCAGTTAAATCTGCTTCTCCAAAGCCACAGCCCAAGCCTAAAAAAGACCTGGCTGAGAAGAGAGAGAAGGTGCCCAAAGAACAAAAAGGAATAGCTAATGCCAGCAAAAGTAGGAGCAACTGACAGAAAATGGAGATGCCAAAATGGACCAGACACAGAAAGCTGAAGTGCTGAAGGGCCCAAGTGAAGTGTGTGCAATTTTAATGGTTGTGTACTCCTGGTGACTGAAATGCTAATTTTTATCAAGTCTTATAAAATACAGAATTTTGTTTTACTTTTTTAAAAGCTATGTTGTTAGCACATGAAGTATTTCACCATTGTTTTGGGGTAGAGGGGCATATTTCACGAATACACATCTTCAAAGCTCAATGACTATGGGAGAAAACACCTTTTCCTCGAAAAGGAAAGTATCTTTTCTCAGCTCCTAGTGGCAGGGATTCCCTGTTGATGACTCACACAGTCACCTTGGCACAAACACCCTGTGGTGTGGAAAAACTAAAATGAGTTTTCATTCTCTTCTCCCTCTGTGCCTTCAGCATAGTTAACTTCCTTAGGCCCAGAGACCTGTTGGATCTTGTCCCCCCAAAACTGGTTACCAATATGTCAGGCAATCTGGACTTCCCAGTGCTATCATTAAGATGACATTTCTCAAAAGAGCAGTGGCTCCTTTTCTAGACAGTGGGTCTTCAGATGGATAATTCTGCCGCTTTTATCTCCGAAAGCCAGGGTTGGCTCTGAAATGTTGTTAAACAACATGTTCAAGGTGAAATGTTAGCCTTCCCTCTCTCTAAATGCTCCCTGTTCATGGCATCAAATGAAGACTTCACTAGGTTTCGCAGTGATTTTTGGAGACTACTGAAGAAGGGAGTTTAAAAGTTATTGGATACTGTTGTCAATCCATGTTCTGCCAGAAATATTATGATTGTTTATGAAGACTGTCTTTAATAAATCTAGATACAGCTTTTTTTTAAAAAAAGAAGGAAAAAGAAAGAAAGAAATACTTTGGAACAATTGGACATTTGTGAGTTAAACAGAATATTGGGGTCTGTCTAAACTCTGCAGGGTGTTTTTTTAAAAATGTCTTCCCAAATATCTTCTAAAATTTTGCCTAGGTCAATGACTTTTCTTTTAAATCTGAGCAGTGCTCTACAAGTCCATTCATTACGATGCTCCATTAATACCGGCCTTTCCTTCTTCACTGCTGCCCCCTGACTTAGATAGCTCAGGTTTTGGCAGAAGGCTGTGGATTAAGATTTACAAAAGGGCAAGAGCAGTGTTGGGACTAGAAACAGGCAGGAAAGTAGAGAATCACTTGAGACAACTTTTTATGAAATTGAAATAATATTTATTTAGAATAATTGACTCCTTTCTCACTTCTCATAAAAAATCAAATTATACTGTGGGAATTAAGGAAGACTTTTCCTGAGCTTACTGGCCAGCCTCATGGTAGTGGGAACACTCTTGAGCTCACTAGATTTTGCTTTAACCAGTGCTCTTGTGGCAGGGTGAACTGTATTAGCTCATCTGAGCAGGCACACTTCCAGGGTGGAGGTGAACAAGCTGTCCAGTCCCACTGTGTCTCTGGCTTGCTAAGAGATAGTTGCTCAGCTTGGTGCAGCAAGTGGGACTCCTGTTATCTGCATTGTGAGTCTGCCTAATGTGATGAAGATTATGATGGGAACAGTATGTCTACTGGCCCTGATAATCATTGATGGAGATGTGTTTACCTTTCTCAGCCATTGCTGATGTATTTAGGAGAAACAACACATGCAAACTCCATGGAAATCTGCAGGTCCAATAATTAGATTCAGTAACCAATTAGCTATCCATGGGCCCCATCCTAGTCAGTGGGGGTAAACTCTTGTTTGGAACACTAATGCCCAAGATTGGCCCACATGCAGCATGAAGAGAAGGAGTTAAGAGGCATAGAGACTAAAGCCAGAGCTTACAATCAGTGGGCAATACTATCTTGGTTGAAAAGTATTAAACTCAAGAATCATAATAATTGTCCCAATTCATCCTTTTGCAGAGATTGTTTTGAATTACAGCATGAATGTGAACAGATTTAAAAAGATACAAATGTTATGTACAAAGGCCAAAGAAAAAGAAAGTTCCATTTGGGTGGGCTTATTACGGTTTTCTTTTAGTCTTTCCCATGCAATGCTCCAAGAAATTTGGTTCTATTTTACAATTTAGGGAGTTGCAAGAAAATATGTCCGGGAAAGAAGCTCCAGTAGGAATGTGCTGGAAGGGTGGTGGGTGGGGCAGGGCTTACAAACAGCCGCAGGGCAGAGCCTGTGGGTGCTAAAGTCCATCTGCGCTTCATCCCAGCACCATCCTTCTCTTCCTGAAACCTTAGAGTCTTTCCCTACCCTGACCTCATGCTGCCCCTCACCTGCCCAGGGCCTATTCAGGATTTCCCCACCCTGGCCAGTTCTCCAATAGTGGGGTCCCAAGCCCTTGGGCTTTTCTAGGGACAGCAGTTAATCCAGTAAATAAGTCATAATAATGAAGGGATTCTCTATCTTCTTCCCCACCTAATGGGACTCAGTGAGTTTTACCACAAGAAACCAAAAGTATAATTTCGCTTTTTTTTAATAAAGGAGGGAGGGTGTTGGACAAATTTAATTGCTGGGCCTGTGGAAATTTAAAATTTTCATCCCACATATAAGAAATCAAACTTCCCGTTAGATTGGTCAAAGCCAACAAACCAAAGCGTTCACTCATTGAAGGCCACACCACAGTGCTTCCTCTCAGGTGCTGGAGCTGTACGGAAGGTGGGAGGTCCAGAGAGACTGCCCGCTTCCTGAGGCAGGCCCCAGGTCTGAGCAGGCTGTTAGCCCTAGGTACCTCAGGGTGTTAACTGAAGGACTGTTGGTGAAAGAGTCTATTTAAAGAGGGTCGCAACTCAAGATGGTTCAACAGAAGGCAGTTCTGGTAGGAATGGTCAAGACTTACAATGTGGATACTCTTCTTGTCTTGAAACCACTAAATTCTGTGGGAATTATGAGCTCTTGTCTCAACCATCTGCCCAATTTAAAGGCAAATAATAAACATACCAAATAGCTGTAGATACTTTGTATCTTGCAGAGGGCTTTCCCACATGACCTCAAAATGTTCTTTTTCTTTCTTAGAAAGTGCTACATAAGTAATCCTGAAATGTCCCCCTAGAGCTCACTTCATGAGTCTGTGATTTCACCAAAGATACTCAGATTCCTGAGGAGCAAAATGTCTTACTCATCACTTGATGACTCTTGCATTGATAGATCTCTTCTATGTCTTTGTTGTTGTTCTCTTTTGTTTTCTCACAGTATTTTTTACTGCAAAAATTAACACCATAGTATGATTGCTTTGCACTAAAGCCTGATGATAGTCTAATGCATACAGACCCTATATATACACATATACATCCATGCACATATGGTTGCCTTGTCTTCTTGATGCTTTGTGTGTATGCCTGGCTTCAACACAACAGCAAGAAATGAGTCATTTAGCTCTCTTGTACCTGATAGTACTTAGCTTGTAGCAACCAAAAGGAAAAACAGTTGAAACAAAAGAAAACACACACATCAATATTTAACCCCCTAGAAAGCATCTATTAAGTACTTATTTTCAATGGCATTATGAACAAATGTCAGCTGACATAAGATTTCATGTGAAAGAAAAAAAATTAATAACCAAGTGCCTTAGCTGAACTCATGGAGATAACTAAATGTGTAACTCAATATGGCCCCATGGGTGTTGATCTTTCACTGAAGCGGGAGGCAGAAGCCTAACACTTCCTTTGTCATTTGTCCACTTAACATGTGACCCTGAAATTATCAGCTCCATAGGGCAGGAACCTAACTTGTCCACCTCTCGATCGCTATCACCCAGCATAGGTCCTGGAACATAGTGAATGCTCAATAAATAGTTACAGAATGGGGCTGGGGATTTAGCTCAGTGGCACCGCACCTGCCTCGCAAGCACAAGGTCCTGAGTTCAATCCCCGGTACCAAAAAAAACAACAAAAGTTACAGAATGAAAAAAGCTGGGCAACTTAGCTCTTCTGTCTCCCTCGGTTTCTCATTTACAAAACAGAAATAATAACTACCCTTTCCACCTTATACAGTTGTGAAGACAGAATTTGCTCTACATATAAAATATCATTTTAATATTGGTCCGTATCTTAAATATCTATTCACTATTAAATATATTGGCTTATAAAACAAGCTAATCGGTATTAAATGCTTCAGCCTCCCCTTCTTATGTTTTGTTTTATTCTTTTTGGTATAAGTACTGTACTCTTTAATCTTCTCAGATTTACAAATGGCTATGCTTCCCAAAATACTAGTTACTGAGAATTGGTTAAAGTTCTGGAATAAGTCTCAAGTTGGGAAATAAATTCACTTCAAATATATCCAAAAGGGAGAAGATTCTGGTTCATGTGGCAAAACGATAAAGAACAGCTCCATCATCATGAGACAATGTTTGGCTTTAATTGTTTAATGACCACATAGAGGCCAAAAACCATCTGGCATCTTTCAAATATGTTCCCTAATAAAAAAAAATACCAGCAGGCCCCAAAGAAGCACTCTAGAAGATGCGACAAATGAAGAACTGTATGATCCCATGATAAAATAATGCCCATACTCAGCCTGCTCTTGGCTGAATCAGCCATGCAACTGGTATCAGCACAGAGGCTGGGGTAACAGCAAGGAATAGTTGCCTTTAGGGTTTGCAACCTAGCCCACCAAGTTACTCAGGGCATGATCTGTATTTCATCAGCATCACGAGACATTATAGTGGATCACAGAGGACAGAAAGCAAGGAACACTACGTGAATCATATAGAAAAGTGGCTAATGATTTTTAAATTTGTTTCTATTTATGAGTTCACTTATATGTTATTCAATAGATAGTGGTATTGCAAATGCTGCTTCAATAACGTTTCATTTAATTCTCACAACTCTGCATAGTAAACTTTATTATTCCTACTTTTGCCAGGGGAGTAATTTGAGACTAAAAGAGGTTAAATAATTTGCAAGATTTAAATGGAGGTCTGATAACCCTGAAGCCCCTTCACACATGGCACTATACCACACTACTTATATTTGCTTTCAATCTGGAAGCACAAGGTCCCTTGAAAGAAGGAGAAGCCTCTAACAGGCGGGGTGGGAGGGAAGGGGAGCAGTTCCTCCTCCTGTTGTTGCTGTGTTCAGGTTACTTTAGGTAATGCCTGGTCTAGTGGTCATTGTACCTGGTGTCCAAATAGCTTGCTGACCAAATACTTCTAGACAGTAAGAGAGATGGTCTTTGGAACCATATCTTTCATTCTTGCAACTTTTCTCGATCATTTATTATGATGACCCTGAGCTCCTACTACCCAAAAGGAGATAGGATTCAAACTTCTGAGCCCCACGTTACCTGGATTTCATCCCCAGTGATCATTTCCCAGGAGCCATAATGACCCTTCTCCTGTCGGAAGAACTGCACAGCTTCTAAAAACGCTTGGGCTTCAAATGTCGTCTGCTTCATGTAATCTACAGGAAAGAGGAAGGGGCAATTAGCAAAGTGAAAGTCTCTGTTTTATATTTTTTCCATGGTTCTTCAAGTGTGATAGTTCAGAGACTTAGCATTATCAACAGCAGTGGTGGCAAACCTGTGGCATGTGTGCCGCAGCAGGCTGTTTCTATCATTGAAAGCACTAAAAGGTTCGCATTCACTGATCTATGGCAAGGCAAGAAATTATGAGACATAGAAAAATCTAACCAAGTACTTAAGTCAAAGTTCATTTTCAAGTGTACATCACATTACTTGTTCACCATCTTAGCTGATTTAACTTTGTCAGTTCCTGAACATAGTGGTTAGTACTAGAAACAAGTTCATCTTCCTCTTTTTCATAAATGCTTCCCTCTCCTTCCACATATCACTAACTTTATGCTACCAACTGTAACATTTTCCTCACCCAAGCCATTGAGCAACAATGCCTTTTGTGAAAACTCTAATTTCTTTATGACTTGATACCAGCTACCTGTCAAAAGGATATCTACATAATATGCTTATTTTTGCAACAGAATACAGTAATTGTTTTGGTTTTTTTTTTGGTACCGGGGATCGAACTCGGGTCCTTGCGCTTGCATAGCAGGCGTTGAAACCACTGAGCTAAATCCCGGGCCCTATAATTGTTAACACTTGTGTAGAAGGATACTATTTACCTAAAAAACTGCACCTATTTCATGGAGACCTAACGAAAACTCCTGAAGAGAGTATTATTATCACTCACACTTTACAGATGAGAGACTGAAGCACAAAAAGGTGAATTAATTGCCCGAGGTCATATACAGTAGCAAGTGTGTAGCAGAGCCAGGGTGAGAACACAGGCAGTCTGCCTTCAAGCCTACTGCTAATCATGGCACTGCACTGCCTCACATACCAGTTTATGGTTTGTCTTTCCAAAAATACTGGACTTTAAATGATGTTATATCTGAGAAGTAATATCCCACAACAAAGAAATAAATATCCAGTGGTGGAATTTGGGGTGTGAAGGACAGAACTGGAACCGAACAGCTTTCCCAAATTCCACAATTCATGCATCTTCCTTTCCAATACATACAGCCAGCCCTTGGAGGATACTGTGATAATAGAATTGTAGAAATCTTAGTGGGGAAATGAAATTAAAAATAATCTAACTGGGATCAGGGGCATGTAGCTCAGTGGTAGAGCATGTGGTTGGTTTGGATGAGGCCCTGGGTTTGATCCTAACACCGCAGACAAGGAAAGAAGGAAGGAATTTAATCAAACAATAAAAAAACACAAATCTTAGAAAGGAGAAATGAAGTGAGTGAAAGACAAATTTAAGGCCTCTCCCACTATAGGGCACAAAGTACTTTTTTATTTCAGTACTGGGAATTGAACCTAGGGCCTTCACATTGAGCTGCATCCTCAACCATTTTTTCAGTTTTCCAAAT
>NW_004624814.1:8709554-8745211 GCF_000247695.1 Heterocephalus glaber | reverse complement strand
TGTTCAGTGTTGGTTTTGGGGATCTTTCTGAAACAAATCACATCCTGTGGTGTCTTGTTGGTGCTTGAGATTTTTTTAAAGTTATATGGAAAAATGTTTAAGTGCTTTTTAGTTTTGTTTTGGTTGAGTTCTACTGTATTTGAATATTATTATAGGTTTTTTCCCCTTGCCTTGTTCTCCTTTGAATGGTTTTAATTTTTTTATGTGTGTGTGTTTGATAATAAAGTCATTTTTAAAAAATATATGTGGATAAAGAGACACTTTGGGCAGGTTCTAAGGACATTATTCCAAACAACTAGAACTCTACCCATGGAGAGGAACCCCACCACTTCAGAAGGTGTCATCACTGACTGGATGGAAATTCTCAGACATAACCTCAGCTGATCTCATTTTTCTTCTTTGTTACTCAGTGGATAAGTTTTTTAAAAAATCTTGTATGTCACAGCCTTTCTTCTAGTATAAATGATCTGTTTCCTTTACTTTAAGTTTTTTGAAAAGCTTAAAAAAATAAAAATGATCCATGTTCCAGTCTTTTCCAGGAAGTAATGGTGGTGTCATCATTTGCTTTGCCCCAATATCATGAAAAAAACCCCTCTGTGCCCTGAGGGTGTGAATCACTGAAATGTTTTCCATGGGCATGAATTAATCTATCACTCCATGAGTCCTAGCTACCTGGAAAGAGTCAGGCCAAGAGGATAATGACACAATCAATTATTTCCTATTTGCCCAGGACAAATATATATGGCTTTATACAAGTAGATTTGTATTCTAAGACAGTGAGGGCAGAACTGTCTCCCAATTCTCTAATAACTATTTGTAGAGATGCTGCTGAAATGTACTCAGGAGAAAAAAAATTACACCAAAAAACCGCAGCAAAACAAATGAAGACTATTTCCCTTTTTCAAATGTGAATTTTAAAAGTATCTGCCATATAATGTTTTACAGGCAGTTGCAGCAATGCACAAACTTGGGTTCTCTTTCAGCTCAGACCATGGAAACTGCATCATGTGCCTCTCAGTGGCATTGTAGGGAGTTTATGTGGCTTACTCCCTGCAGGCAAAAATTTACCACACAACCTGGACATAATTTAAAGTAAGCCTGAGTTTTCAAATAAATAAGGAAGATGCTCCTCTAGTCACTCTAGTGTGATGTGTCACTGTAGTGCACACAAATACTAGAGGTAGTCTTCCTGACTGATTCTATGGGTAATCTTATCTTGTGTCTTAGTTACTTTCTCATTGCTGGGACACAATACCCTGCACCCACAAGTTAAAGGAGGATGGGTTTATCTTAGTTTACAGTTTGTAGAGTTTTCAGTCGATAGTTGGCTGGCTCCAGTGCAGGGCAGTATGGCAGAGGGGCATGACAGAGGAGAAAGTGCTCATGGCAAGGCAGGCAGGAAGCTGTGAATCTCTCTTCTTCTTTCCCTTTTTATTCCATCCAAGTACAAACCTATTGGTTGGTGCCACCCACACTCAAGGTGTGTCTTCCCTCTTCAATCCATTATCCACACCCAAAACTATGCTAAACCAATCAGTGGGCTAATCCAATATCACATACTCATGATCAATGTCACATAGCAATGGCCCAGTCACCTCTCTAAAGCTCTACCCATGAGTGCATGAAGCTTTGGGGAGATGTCTAGGAGACGACAAGTCATAACACCTGAGAACCCAGAACACCTCAGTCTCACTTACATGTATGAGATGGCACTTTCTGCAAGTAAAGGCAGACAGTAAGAAGACTTGGCCAGGTTTACATTAGAGGAAAAAAACCTGCTGTCACAAGTTGGTGTAATTTAATCATCTCCTAGCTCAACACACCCACAGAGACAGCACTGGGTGATAATGTGCTCTGGGAATAGCCCACTCATCAGCATTATCAACTGTTAATAATAGCATTTCCCTTAAATTACCAGAAGATTTTACAGTTTACAACACCTCATTTGATTTCTATTGTAATCTCCTAGGAAAGGAAAGCTATGTAATCACTCTAGGTTAAAAAAAAAAGGGAAAATCTGAAAATCAAAGAATTCTATGTCATTGTCCAAGACCATGTCAATACATAAATCAAAGAATTTTATGTCATTGTCCAAGATCATATCAATACATAACTCATTTTACCAGGTCATCAAATAAAAACAAAAATTATAAGCAGAAAATAAACTATTAGTGTGGTATAGACTCAGCTTTAAAATGAACTAAACCTATTAACTTAAAACTTCTGACTGCAGAGGTCTACTCTTGTCTAGAGTAATAATATATCTATTTCCTTATTTGTAACTTTTCCCCAGAGACCTAATAAATTAAACTGACTCATGCTCCATTCTCTTTTAAGAAGTAGGGAGGCAACCACAGACTCCCGGAAACCCAGCACCTGCCCTGGTTAAGAAGGTGAGAATACGGGATTTACCTCAGTGGTTCTGCCACCTGCCTTGCAAGCCCAAGGTCCTGAGTTCAATCCCCAGAGGCAAAAAAAAAAAAAAAAAAAGCAGGTGAGAACACTGGCTGCTTTCATGCTCCCTCCTTTGAAGGGGCAGTAAACAATTTAACACACAGGCTCTTAGGGGTCAGATTTTTTTTTTTTTAATGGGAACTGCAGCAGTCATGTACCAATAAAAATAGTATCTACATTCCTGACCTATTACAAGAAGGCTCAGTGGCTACCAAAACAGCTCTTTTTAATTTCTGGGTTGGCTGAGCCCACAGTGTGTATCAATTGTGCATAATTCCTTGAACCCAAAAGACACTTAGAAAACATTTTATTGAAGGCATATGACTGTATATCAGCATGTGTTGTCTCACTGAGGGAATCCATTTAATGTAGCTTTACACTTACAGTCAGCTATATGATTTTATTGTGAAAACTAAGCATTTACAGTTATTTTTTAGTAAAGGGTCAAGGAGTGTCTTGTTGAATAACTTATCTAACAACAATTAAGCACAAGATATGCTTAGTAAATGGAATATCATGCAATTACTAAAATAACAATTGTGATGAGTTAGAAACATCATGGAAAAGTAGTCGAGCACATATTTAATTGCAAAAAATTATAAAATTTCACTCATCCTGAGTACCCTATGAGCAGTGACTGAAGGACAATGCATATGAAATGAAGAGAGAATTATGGAATGAAAAGGAGTTTTGTACCTGTGGCTCAAAGCTTATGAAGTGTTAAGTAGTATTAATTATCCTTCGGAAGATATGTGCTGATTTAATGATTATCATCTCATGACCATGGACAGTATTTGCTTCTTCAGAATCACAATGGTCCTGTGGCACTGTGGCCCTGGAACCTCAGAGAGCTCCAACAAGCATAAGCAGCTGCCATATCACAGGGCTGGTCCCACCACTCAGGATCCACGCCAAGGTGTCTGTAAATTAGCATTGGTGGATGGAGTTCCACACGTGAAGACCAGCCTTTCTCTTCCTCAGGGTTTGAGTCCAGTTCCTCATCCAGCCCACTAGGAGTTTTCAGTATTATTTCAACCGAAGAAGTCATTCTTTTTTCTTCTCCTTACAGAAATTGTTTAGTGTAGTTTACTGAGAAAAGGATTTCTCTGTCTTCTTCCAATGTTTTATTTTTCACAAATGGAGGAAAAATCTTACATCCTGGAGCCCCTTGGTGCTTGTCACAAATGTCCTTCAAGGTACTGTTTCTATTGCCTGCTTCCCACCAATATTGAACAAGGTTAGGGAAAAACACACATATACATGTGTCAGAAAGTAGAAGTGGCATCTGTGACACAACTGGATGAACTTGTGGCCTATAATACAGGACTATCCATCCTGTTCATCATGATACCCTTAGGTATAGCAGTGTCTAGCGAGAATCAGAATTTCCACCACTTCTGCTGGGGGACTTGAGGTGAGTTATTACTTCTCTGCAAATTTCTTGGGTTTCAAATGAGAGACTGACTGTGAGGTCTCCATTTTCAGCTATGAAATAGTGTAATTCTATGATCATCTTAAAGTATAGCTAGTTTTATTAACATTTGGATAGTGCTTTGCATGATACTAGCATAAAGACGGAGAGTTCCAACTTCAAGACCACATTATCCTTCTCTTCCCACTAAGCCTTCATGCTCTCTCTCCCAAATGCTCACCTTTCTCTGGGCTGCAGAAAGTCATCAATATAGCCATAAGAAAACATTATATTTGTCTTTCATTATATTTCTATTAGACAGCGTTTGTCCATAATCTCTGTCCTCCCATTTCCTTAAATAGCATTATTGTTTATGTGATGCTCACCTCCCTGAGCTCCCCCCATGGGGTATCTAATTATTTTAGCTAATAAAACAGTGAAAATATTCAAGTATGCTATTTCATGTTCTATGACAAGATTACAGCAAAACTGGCATATAAAACATTAAATCATTAACTTAGATAATGCCCTTTATTTCATCTGAAAAAGTAGATTCTGCTGGATATCCTTTAACATTTAACAAAAGTATTATGATCTATAAAATCATTTTCTCCAGAAAAAACTACTATAATAGTTTCCATGTTTATGTATAAATTGTAAGACCATTAAGAGAGTCTATCATAACCAGATTTTTTTCTTTTATAAAATTCTATAGAACAAAATGTATCTTATGTGCTTTGCTCAAATCAGGACTCTCAATTTTTTTTTTTTTTTGTATCAGGGATTGAACTCAGGACCTTGCGCTTGCAAGGCAGCCACAGTGCCACTGAGCTAAATCCCCAGCCCACAGGTCAGTTCTTGATCAGCCTTATTAACTACAGAAAGCAACAACAATAATTCTTTTTTTTTTTTCTGTACCTGGGATTGAACTCAGGACCTTGTGCTTACGAGGCAGGTGTGGTGCCACTGAGCTAAATTCGTGACAACAGTAATTCTTAAAACTTTACATTTGCCTCTATAATGAAGTTATAGAAGCTGTATGTGCATAGACATTTGAATTCAGCTGGGTCTGGTATTTCAGTGATTCGTCCTATTTTAAAACAAAGAGCAAATTTGCCTATGGAGGCTAATTTGTATTCAACTACTCCTTTTTCCTTATTTAAACTGAAAGTGAGTGGCATCTCAGGGCAATTGCCCCAAATAACTTGCTTTCTTTTGCCCTTTGTGCTTCTCATGGAATCTTCTCCCACATATACACGTATGTGTGCACGCACACATGCACACATACATACACACACACACACACACACTGCTGCAGAAATGACATGTAGTTGGTTTTAAAGATATTCCTGGGAGTAATAAAAGAGGAAATGGGAGAGCAAAGAGACTTTAGCGTAATGCTCTCCAGTAGAAATGTAACAAAAATAAAAAGAAACAGGTAAAATTAATTTCAATAATATACTGTATTTAACTCCCAAATATCCAAAATAAATAATCAGTCTTTGGAATCTGGTGTGCCTTTTACACTTGCAGCATGTTTCAGTTTGAATTGGCACATTTCTAGTGGCCATCATACTGAAAGCGAAGCTTGTGGTCCAAGAGATGCTTGTTTATCTGCGTGGTGACTGAGGAGAAGGCAATGACAGAAAGCATGTCTGCACAACTGACCAGATGCAAACAGCATCCTTACAAAGGCATCTGTTCTAAATCAATAAAAAAAGAAGAGACCTGATTCTTTTCTCTAATTCATCATTACACACATATCACAATTCATCTTAAAGAACAAGCCCAGGATCAGAGTAATGCACAAATATAACACATAAAATTACTTGTATCAAGTGCCTATGTACCCTAAGGTTAGTTGAAGTTTAAGACCCCTGACAATAGTACTTTATAAATCCTACTTCATGGGCAGTGAGGAATCTTTACAGCTTTAACTTTGAAAGCTAACAATACTATACCATAATATCCTGCTCTGTGTGGCAGAAAATTGCTAACCATGAGCAGACATATTAGATGAGATCATTTCCAAACAGGATGTAGCCTTACAACAATCTGATGTATTTATAGCAACAAATTGTTCACTCACCTCCTACTCTGCCAAAAAGAAAAACAGCTTAAAATGTGTGATGGATTTAGGTGCCCTTGGTAAACAATTTCAGTGGTGGCTACAGACTTGACTCACATGTTGCAATTAACTCATTCCATATAATTATTTGAAAGAATTAATCCAATGATCTAATTCCTTCATGGTAAAGCAAAGAAAAAGGAAATAAAAACAAAACCTCTATTCTTGTGCTGGAAGTGTCAAAGCTTTGAAATGATCTGTGTGTGTGGGTGTGGGTGTGTGTGTTTCCTATGATGGTGTGTTTGTTGTAAGTAAATACCTTTTGAGTATTCACAGCTCCTAATGGTATTTTGTGATTAAGGAAGACACAATGGAATCACAGAACTAGAAAGGGCTTTTAATGTTTTGTCCATTTCCTTACTAATAGAGCAGTATTCATTTATTAAGTAAGAGTAATCGCATACAAATTATTTCAGATTTATCATTATTGATAACAGAAAAACTAATATTAATAGTATAAGTTCACAAATTAAAAATTAACCAAATGTAAGTCTTTCAAAGACACTGTCTCAATCTGTCCACGTGTCATGTAAGAACATGAGTTCTTAGTATTAAGCAGTTCTCCCTCATGTGTCGCCTACATTTCTCATGTTACAATTGAGAACATTTCTACAAGCAGCATTTTGTTTTCTTTTCTTTTTTGAGATAAAGTCTCTCTGTGTAGCCTAGGCTGGTTTTGTTGTGGTTTTTTTGTTTGTTTTTCCAGGACGTAGGATCAAACTCAGGACCTGCCTTTATGTGACCCAGCAGTCACTCACCCTTTTCTCCCTTTCACTGCCATGTGTCTGATGATGGCAGTGAAGATGTGATTTCTAGAGTACTTTTCAACTCTGGCATTGTCATGTGATGTCTTGGCTTCTTATGTCACTAAATTAAGAGAATATCAATTTGCTTTATATTTTCCCAATAACAGTGCAGCCTATGGAGACAAACCAAAAGGGATCCAAAGGCAGAAGGAGAG
Source organism: Heterocephalus glaber (assembly GCF_000247695.1). The sequence goes on along the minus strand of NW_004624814.1, from coordinate 8,738,257 downwards.
TACATCCCACTACCTTATTTCTGCTGTATCCGTTTTGATTTTGTTTTCTTGACCTGCCTAGTGCTTATTTCCATGGTGCTTCCCACAGTGTGGAAGCAAGTTCACATGCCAGGGACTGCTGGTGAGCCCCACAGAGCCCACCAAATTTCTCTTGAGTGACTGTTCACCAAACATGCATTTTAAAGGAAGGCTTGAGCTCCAGTTACATGGCCAGGATGATGAGAATGCCAGCCCTCTGCAGGGAACTGAGGTCCAGAGTAGGAAAGGGCACCGCTGAGGTGTATAAGGCAGTCAGCTTCCACTCTTGCCATCTCTTTGCCTCTAGCTTTCCGAGTCATAATCAGTCAGAAACTGTGTTAGAGCCAGAGGAAACTGGAATCAAAGCCAGAACTTCAGAGAAGAATGGACTAAGAGGAAGGAATGGGGAGTGGGGGAGAGCAGCCAGGTTAATGCTATGGACAAAAAGAAAAAATAAGAAAAGACTGGAGTAGATCCTCTCATGAGCTAGCTAAAACAACTCAAAAGCTATGGTGAGTTGGAGTTAAAACTACAGGAGTGATATAGGTCAGGACTGTAGACCAATGGGAAGGAAAGCGCGCCTTGCTGGGCACTTGGAGCTACACAAAGGTGAGGCAGTGGAGAGTTAGGATGGGAGTTTAGTGGGAAGTACAGTCCTCCCAAGAACAGCACTGGGAGAGGTAAGAGGGGAGACGTATGAGGCAAACACCTCAAACTTCCAGAGTTAAAACAGTTTTTATAAATATGCTAAACATTTCAAGGTATTATATCATCTTCAACAGATTATAAGACTGTGACTTAGCAGTTACAGCTTTTATTTATCCTCAGATATTGTGAAAAAAATTGTTGGATGAGGATCCACTACACTGTACACTTCTTTCAGGAAATCCATTTAAATATGCAATCTCAAGTTTCAAAAAAAAGCTTCCTAATAGCTTTAAATTTACTTCATGAGGAGACATACATCATCATATCCAAATAATATGTTCCCACAAATGTCTCAGTTATGCAAATTCTATGATTCACTCTGCCCCCAAAATGCAGAATATTTGGGCCAGACCAAATATTGTAACTCATTTTCAAGTATTTTCTGGATCAGAGATCAGTAAGCTTTGTTTGAGAAAGGCACAATTATAATACTTTAGGCTTTGGAGGCCATACACACACAACTACTCAGCTCTGCCCTTGATTCTCAAAAGCAGCCCAGGAAGACCTAGGTAAGCATGTGGCTAAATTCCACAAAAACAGGTGGCAGCCAGATTTGGCTCGGGACCATAGTTTTCCAACTCTTGCTTTAGACCCCATGATCTTCAGGCTAATTGGCCATGTTACTCCACAGAATTCTTCCCCTGAACCCATATAGATTAAGTATCTTTGTTATACTTTCTTGGTGTACCTTTTATACCAATCTGTAATTAAATTTTTAAATTATGATTAGTTTGGGCCGGGGATTTAGCTCAGTGGCATCGAGCCTGCCTTGCAAGTGCAAGGTCCTGAGTTTGATCCCCGGTACAAAAAAAAATTATGATTAGTTTGTAATCTCCAAGAAGCCAGGGATCACATCTGTTTTGTACACCAGTGGATTCCCCGCACCTAGCAACTGCTTGGTATACAAGAGGTTCTCGCTGGGGATTTAGCTCAGTGGTTTCGCCGTCTGCCTTGCAAGTGCAAGGACCCGAGTTCGATATCCGGTACCAAAAAAAAAAAAAACAGGTTCTCAGTTAGTATTCATTGGCAGAAGAAAATGAAGAAGGAAAGGAGGAAGAGAGAAAGGAAGGAAGGAAACAAGGAAGGAAGGGAGAGAGGGAAGGAGGAAGTTAGTTCCTTGTATTTAACCTGCTTCTGTGTTCTGAAGTGGGGCCAGTTAAAAGGCACCTTCCCCAGCCCCTCTGTGACTAGTACTGTGCAGTCCTATAGTACCATTAGAAAACAAGAGCCCAATGTCCTTCTTTGTGAAATAAAAACAAATTTTCTATCCTTTTCTTTGCAGGTGCTAGAGCACGAACAGTTATTCTACTATTCAAAGAAAAAGAAGGAACAATAAGATCCACCTGGTCTTTTCACTGAAAATGTCAACATTAGACCATGCCAAAGTACATATCATGAAATAGTCTGTCAACTTGGCTTGACATCTGAAAACCTTCCTTGTTTATTGTTAAATGTTTCCCCTATCTGGTTAACAGTAGCCTGTACCATGCTCAGAAGCGACTAGCTAACACTGGGTCTCTCAATCCTCCTCCCACCACCTTCCCAATGGGTGCACCATCTCTCATAAGGTTTTAGTACTTTAAGGATACATGCTTCCTCTAAAGAGAATCAACACTTTCGTGCTTCCCTGTCTAATCTCCCTCATCTCAGCACCACAATATTATGTGGGTAACCCTTGTTGGCTTGCCCAGTGTTCTCTGCTTTAGGAAGGCTTTGAATGCTGAGGCAATTCCCCCTCCCATACATCAGTTGATTTTACCCTTCTTCAGAACAACTGACACCTTACTTTTTTTTTTTTTTTTTTTTTTGGTACAGGGGATCAATCTTGAGCTTGTGAGGCAGGCGGTGGAACCATTGAGCTAAATCCCCCACCCCTGACACCTTATTCTTAAATGCACAAGAAGAAAAAAAAAACTTTTTTCATTCTGGGAGATTCAGAAAAACTGACCTGAGACCTCATCTGTAATATTCTGGAAGCATATTCCTTCTAATACAACAAAGATGAGATGGCATGTTCGGAAAGCACATGTAATAGATGCCACCCAGGGAGTTAACTGTGTTCAGATTTCTTTTTTCCTAATTTTGAGTTATAGAATCAGTTTCTACTTTTAATTAAATAAAATCCCTAGAAGGAAGCAACTGCAATTCCAATTCTACAATCCAGATTGCTACACTTTTAAGAAGCACTTTTACCTTCTGAAAAAAACCCAAAATGTCTGATCTTTCTAATTGACAGGAGATATTTGAAGGGTTTTTTTCCCTCCTCTCAATCATTGTCAAGCTACACATACCCATTTTTCTCAGATATATAACCTGGTTTCCAGGCCTCATATGATTCAGTCCTGACTGAACACACTCTAGAATGTAATAGACAGAGCAGAGATCTAGATATTAATGAGGCCTAGCTATCTAGTAGCTTTGTGATCTTAATTTTCTTAATTTCCATGAGTATCTGTTTTATCTTAAAATGAAGATAAAAATTATTTCTTCTTGGTGTTGTCATACAGATTCAATGAACACATATCTAGCACCCAGTACTCTAGGTGGCTGTAATAACTGATTTCTACTATTACCTTTGAAAACCCACTAAAGTGTGGCAGGGAAAAATAAACCTAACTAAGGAGATGAAAGACCTGTACAATGAAAATTATAAAACATCTAAGAAAGAATCTGAATAAGACCCTAGAAGATGAAGATATCCTATGTTCATGCTTTGGAAGAATTAACATTGGTAAAATGGCCATACTAACCAAAAGCAATCTACAAATCCATTGCAAAATACCAAATTCTTCACAGAACTACAAAAAACAATCCTAAAATTCATATTGAAGCACAAAAGACCCCAAACAGCCAAAGAAATCCTGAGGAAAAAAATTGCTGAGGGGGATTGTAATATTCTATTTCAAAATATAGAGCCATTGTACCAAAACCAGCATGGTACTAGCATAAAATTAGAAATGTAGACCAATGGAATTGAGTGGAGGATCCAGGAGTAAATTCATGCATCTACAGCCACATGATTGTCAATGAAGAAGTTAAAAACATATATTGGAGGAAAAGCAGGCTCTTCAACAAATGATGCTGGGAAAACTGGACAGCCACTTACAGAATATTAAGACTAGATCCCTACCTCTCATCCTGTAAAAAAACCGGTTCAGAATGGATCCAAAACCTTAATGTAAGATTTGAAACTGTGAAAATACTATAGGAAAACATAGGGGAAACACTTCAAGATATTGATATTGGAAATGATTTCCTGAACAGGAGTCCACTAGTTCAGGAAATAACAGCAAGAATTGACAAATAGGATTACATTAAACTAAAAAGCTTCTGCACAGCAAAGGAAACAATCATCACAGTGAAGAGAGACTAAAGAACAGGAGAAAATACTTGTCAGTGACTCACAGAGGATTAATATCCATAATACATAAAGAACTCAAAAATGTAACACCAAAAGAACAAAAAGTTCAATCAATAAATAGCTAAATGAGCTGAACAGACACTTCTCAAAAGAAGAAGTACAAATAGCTAATATCTGAAAATACGCTCAAAATCATTAGTCATTAAGGAAATGTCAATCAAAATACATTGAGATTTTCTCACCCCAGTCAGAATAACTATCACCAAGAGGAGAAAAAAAATCCCAAAATTTTAGTGAGGATACAGAGGAAAAGGAATGTTTATACACTGTTCATGGGAATGTAAATTAGCACAGACACTACAGAAATCAGTGTGGAATAAAATGCTAAAATATAGAGCTACCATATGATTCAGCTATACCACTCCTGAGTTTATACACTAAGGAATCAGAATCAGCATACAATAGAGACAACATGCACATCCATGTTTACCAAGGCACTATTCACAATTGCCAAGTTATTTATAAAATCAGTTTAGATGTACATCAGTGGATGAATGGATAAATAAATTGTGGTATATATAAATAAATTGTGATATTATTCAGCCATGAAGAATGAAATCATGTCACTTGTAGGAAAATGGATGAAACCGGAGATTAACATGCCAAGGGAAATAAAACAGTCTCAGAAATACAAGCTTAGCATATTTTCTCTCATATGTGGAATCTAGAAAAAAAGACATGAAAACAGAAAGAGGAGTATTATGGATGAGGAAGGATGCCAGCAGGAAAGGAAAGGGGGAGTAAGAGGTTAATAAGGAGGCTAAATATGATCAAAATATGGTATATGCATGTATGAAAATGTCACAAAGAAACTCATTATATTGTTCAGTCAATATGTGCTAACAATTTCAATTTTTAAAATGTGGCAAGAAAAACTGAATATAATCTCTCAGGTTCTGGGTTCTTTCAAACACAGCACTGAGCAGCTTGGGTTTCAGACTCAAACATTTAGGACTAAATACTTTTTTTTTTTGGTACCAGGGATCGAACTCCGGTCCTTGCGCTTGCGCAGCAGGCGGCTAAACCACTGAGCTAAATCCCCGGCCCTAGGACTAAATACTGAGCTCACTGCTTGATAACCATTAACCAAATTCCACTGCCTAAGTTCCCTCAGGAATAACGCTATCTAATCAAAAAGACTGTTGTCCTTTTGGTTGGCACATAGTGAGTGTTCAGTAAACAGAAGCAATGTTAGCTAATATTTTATCTTTATTATTGGCAATCATATCTCTGACAGGTGAAAACCATTTCATTTGTATTTTCTTCCTCTAGGAGCTATATAATAATCAACAAATATTTTGTATATGCATTATTAGAGTCTGGTAACGTGTAGATTATACTTTGCATAGGGTAGGACTGGGCAAAGCTGTTATTTTCCATGCCATTCTTCCGGAAAAGGTTCGCGGATGAGCTGGGCCGCAGTGGTGGTGAACCTATGGCACACATGCTGCAGCAGGCTGTTTGTTATCACTGAAGGCTCTAAAAGGTTGGCCCTCGCTGGGTTAGGACTTTAGAAGCCACTTCAAAATGAGGGAAAACATCTGCCAGGTAAAGAAATATTGTCTGGGTTCTTTTGTGTGGTTCTTACTTATTCCAACATGATGGTAAATTTAAAATCCCCAACACGACTGTAAAAACATCATGTATAGGGCAAGAGATTTAGCTCAGTGGTTTTGCCGCCTGCTGCGCAAGCTCAGGGACCCGAGTTCAATCCCCAGTACCAAAAAACCCCCCAAAAAACCATCATGTATAAAATGAAAACAGATGTATAAATAACAATAAGGAATTTTTTTTCCCAAAAGAAAGGAATGTTCCATGGGGCACATCCAACAAGCAAAACAGTAATTTAAGTAATGGCATAATGCAACACCTCTGCCTTTGCCCGTCTAGCCTGAGAAATCTCACTGTTAAGAGAGACTGTTGTTGATTATCCAAATAATAAACTAAAAGCAATGCTTTACATAAGGAAGGAAAACTACACAGGAATGACAGGAAGTAAGGAGCAAGAGAAAAAGTTGTAAAACTGACTTCCCTTTGTAAGAATTTAAAAAAAAGCAAATAACTGCAAGGGCAGTCAAGCAACAAAGCTGAATTGTCCCCCCAATTATCTTTGCTATTAATACAAATAAAATAGACCGTGCTTCCAAATACAGTAAAGCCGGATTGCTCTTCTATTACTCTTACCACCCCCAGATACCTCTTTAAATGATGCCCTACGCCCTATGCTCATTCACTTAGTAAAAAAAGAAAAGGAGTGTGTGGTCACTATGCCCCAGGTCCAGGGCTAAGGGCTGAGATGCAATAGCAGATGACATCGGCCCAGCCTCTAGGAAAAGCTAGTTTTGAGAATCAGACCAATAAAGTTAATGATGATAATATAATGTGATTGGTACTGTCATGAAAATAAGAATGAAGAAGAAGAAAGGAAGAACAGATGAAGAGGAACCCCTAATGGATTAAGAAAGGCTTTCTAAGGGAAATGGCATATAGCCTAAGGCCTTCAGAAAATCAAACTAAAGAAGCCCAGAGTGAGTTACTGGCCCCAAGATTTAGTTCTAATGGCAGAAAGAAGTAGAGAGCAGTGAAAATAGTATTGTAATTCTAATGTATGTTCTTTGGCGGTAAATTCAGAAGACAAGATAAGTAATTTTAAGATTATAATGTTCAACCATCCATTTAACTCAACTGCTAGCCCCTATTAATCTATTTTTATTTCAAATGTGCTCCCCTCTCTTCAGTCATAAAATTCACACCTCCAGTGACATCTTATGCCAAAAGCTACTTAGATTTCTGACCTGATAACAGGATAAATAGTATGAACTCAACAGTAATATTTTGTTTAAAATCACCAAATGTGAAACCGGAAATTAGAGAGAACCAGAGATGGAAATTTTTTATACCATTTTCTCCAGCCAATGACAACTCATTCATCTATGCTGGGAATTTCCCTACATGTTATTAAAACCAAACCCAACTACAAATGGCAATCAACCTATCCAAAAACTAAAGATACTTAGAGCTTAACCTGGAAATCTTATGAAACTTTTAGCTTATTAGGTATCTATAGACAAACTAATGGAAATTTTGTACATCTTCCAGCCAACCAGAATTCACTATTTCTTTTCCCTTCTATTACTGTCCTTTTATCAACACACGTGGGTAAACTGGTTCTTTTTTTTTTTTTGGTACCAGGGATCGAACTCGGGTCCTCGCACTTGCGCAGCAGGCAGTGAAACCACTGAGCTAAATCCCCGGCCCTAAACTGGTTCATTTTAATGTCAAACACTGAAAATGATGACCTGCATCTATCTACACAGAGCTATGAAGTACAATACTTATACTAATGCAGTAACATTAGGCAAGGCCAGCCAAGAACCTGAGGTCCCTCCCCTATCACACAATACACACACACACACACACACACACACACACACAAACACACGGTCCCACTGTAATACAGAATGCCATTAATAAACAGCCCTGTTGCAAAATTTTGTGGTTTGTGACTAGAGTCACAGTGCCAGGAAGTACAACTCACTCTGTATGTGTTAAACTGCATCGGACCAGAAGTGCTAGCCAGATGCAAGCTACCTACGTTCTCAGCAAGGATGACTCATTACTGTTGCCAAAAAGAGGCTACCACTTGGTGTAAAGGCTTTTGATTCTCAATTTGAAAAATCTAATCTGGTATCTTAAAGCTTGCAAAAGGAGAGTAGGGGTTTGGCTACCGAGCCACTTGTCTAGAGCACACATGAGGCCCTGAGCTCAATCTCCACCACTGAAAAAAAGAGAGAAGGAGGAGGAGAAAGAAAAAGAGAGAGGAGAAAAGGAAGGGGAGGAGGAGAGGAAGGGGAAGAATATGGGAAGGAGAAGGAGAAAGAGCAGGAAAAGAAGGACAAGAAGAAGAAAGAAACTTGGAAAAGAAAAACAGAAGGGTGGGTGCTCCCATCAGGCACTACGTAAGACAGGACAATGGATAAGATGTGATCATGGACTACATTCTCTGGAATATAGCTGCTTGGTGTTGACTTGAAATGAGATGGAATGGGCTGAAATAATATTCTGGTCTACTTTGTGTTCCTTTAATTTTATGTCTTTGAACATTAGAAGAAAATAATTCCAAAAACTCTACTATCAAACTAATCTATTCAGTGGAATGGGCCAGCCTTATAAACTGAGTCTCGTTTATAAGCAATGGACTTATGGTTTTGGCTTGCTTTTCCTTCAGCTGTAAGTCAACATTCTGGACACAGCAGATCCTCAATAAAGATTCTTTTGTTCCAGGGCTGGGGATTTAGCTCAGTGGCACTGTGCCTGCCTGCAAGTGCAAGGTCCTGAGTTTGATCCCCAGTACCAAAAAAAAAGATTCTTTTTCTCACCCTTGTCTCTGTCACTTTAAGTGTCATTAATCCCTGACCTACACGCACAAAATTAGCAGAAAAGTAGTGATGAACAAGGTAGGTGATTGGGCAATCTGACTGCCCGGGAAGAGAGAAGTAGAAATGAAGTAGGAAGTCTCAGTTCCTTTCTGAGCTGGCACTTGCACAAACCAGGCCCTTACCTCCCACAGGAAAGGAACTTGGTGAGGAATGGCTTGGTATGGTAAGTGTGAAAGTGGGTATTATGATATCATTGCTCTTCTCCAACTTCCTCCTCTTTCACCTCCTTTGCTAAGCCCCTTAAAATAGGAATGTCTTATTAATAATTAAATGTTGGTGACTTAAAGCATGACTTGTGCTTTCCAAAAAAAAAAAACAGCAAAAAAATATAACAGGTCAAATCTAGACTCTCCCTTTTCCCCATCAACAGCCAATGTAGGAATCCAGTTAATATGCATGCTGAAAGGAAAAAAGAAAGGCTAAGTATTTGAAACATAAAGAACTGGCAATATATAAACGCCGTTAGGGTTTCAACCCCACCCATGCAACATACCCTACAAAATTATTCTCAGCTGTATATTTACACAAGACAAGAAAATATTAGCTTTGGAGCACATTTTTTTACAGTATACAATTTACCAGAGGAGTGCCCATTCAGGTTTCAACTTCATGTTTAAAAGCAGAGAAAAGACTTAACTTCTGCTAATTGCCACCTAAATTTCAACAGATGTACATCAACTCACTTCCCTCTCAAATAGATATTAAGAAATTATCCCTATCAAATTTAGTAAGAACTGATTAACATCAAAATCATGTGGTTCTGAATAAGGAATTGGATTAGATTTTTTTAAAAGTTAAATGCAAGGCCTGCAGTATGTGCTTAATAAGTACCTGCTGATTAGGAAGCCACATGGTACAGTGGGTAGAAGCATGAGCTTTGGAGTCAAACTGCCTGGGTTTATCTGGTGTTGATTGCCAGCTGTCTTACCCACTGCTTCAGGACTGTCACCTATAAAATAGGGATGATACAAATAACAGTGCCTGCCCCAGAGGCTTCCTGTGTGGATTAAATGAGTTAACACAGTATTTTTTCTAAGTATGGGCCTCTGACCAGGAGGAGTAAAGCAGCAGCACCAAAAAATATGTTAGAAATGCAAACTGTGACCACCTGCTCCAGAACTACTGAATCACAAACTCTGAGAGTGGGGCAATTTATGCTTTGATAGGTCCTCTGGGGGATTCTTTTTTTTTTTTTTTTTCTTTTTTTGTACTAGAGATTGAACCTAGGGCCTTCACACTGAGCTACAACCCAGCCTTTTATTCTGAGACAAGATCTCACTGAGCCACTAAGTTGGCCAGGCTGGGCTCAAACTTGTAATTCTCCTGTCTCAGTCTCCCAGAGTGCTGGAATTATAAGTGTGCTCCACCATGCCCAGATTCTGGGCATTTTAATGCATGCTTTACCAAGGAAAATCAGCTATACCAGAAGTACTGGGATGTGATGACCATCTCTAAATTAAAGTGGTAGACGATCTTTCAGTAAGACAGAAGTAGATGATAAAAGCAGAATGAAAGAGGACTTTACCATCCCAGAAGAGACCACCCACTCATACATACACAGGGTATAGCTTACCAGAGTGAACTCTTGCATAGAATTAGGTAATACAGGATAAAAGGAAAAGGGTCACACCAGAAATGTCAAATTCAGTACAGAAAATACACCTTAGTTGTTCTTATTATTAGATTTAAGATTATTTTCTAAAAGGAAATCCTATAAAGAATACAGTAGTGGTACACTATCTAAAATATTATAATTTTTTTAATTTTATCTTATAATTGCTAAGCACATTTTGGCCATTCACTACTTTTTCCCATCAACTATGATTTACTCTATCATTGAATATCACTGCAAACACATCATTTTAAAAAATGAAAATTAAGTGGCTTAAAGCAAAATACCTTACGTGGGAGAGAAAGACCATGGATAGCAGTCATTCTCTACCTGTGAAGTGATCCTGTTGAAAAGACAAATTTTGGGCACCCATTCCTCTGAGATTCTAATTCAGTAGATCTGGAATAAAGACAGGAATCTGGAATTTTAAAAGTCTTTTCACCTCCACCCTGACCCCATACCAACTCATTCAGAAGAAAGTGGTTGACATATTCCATTTTGAAAAACATTGCTAAAAATCTTTGTCTATTAGTAACCTTAAATGAATAAGATCTTTTGATTAAGCAAAGTTTTTTGTTTTGTTTTGTTTTGGGTACCGGAGATCAAACTCAGGACCTTGTGCTTGTGAGGCAGGCGCAGCACCACTGAGTTATATCCCTGGTCCCTGATTAGTCAGAGTTTTCAAAGAGCTGAGAATTAATCCATCAAGGTTTGAACTGTTTTTAGTGGGAGGTTTTCTAAAATGTATTCCACATTTCTTTATCCACATAGCATCTACAGTATAATTTCATCTTGATGAGTTGGTATTTTATTATTGTTGTTTGGTTGGTGTGTGCTATAGATGCAGAGAACACTCATTACAGAGCTGACTCAAACTGTAGTGGCCCTACAACTATTTCCAAGTTTCAAGTTTTGCATGTCAGGTTTAGCTTTCAAGTCTCTTTCCCAAAAGGAAGATGGTTAAGTGGGCAACTGCAGAATCGCATGAGCAATGTAACACAGCTACCACATGAATGGGTACATCAAAGATAGAAGCAGCCTTGTTAAAATTGCTATGAATGACAGTTACCTTGTCGACACCATTCAGTTTAGATCTACAGCATGCTCTATATTTTAATCAGCCCTCTCATTGGAAAAAAAAAAAGCATGGTAGATAAATTACACTTTCAAAAGTATTTCAATACCCCCATTAACTGGCAAAAAAGGAATGTATTATAAGTTGAACTGTGTACCTTCCAAATTTCCATGTTCAAGTCTTGATCCCCAGAATCTCAGAAAATGACCTTATTTAGAAGTAGAGTCATTGCAGATATAATTAGCTGAAATTAGGTCATTGGAGTACAGTAAGTCCCTAATCCAGCATGACTAATATATTTATTAAAAGGGGGAATTTGGACACAGACAGATACAGAGGAAATGTCACGTGAAGTTGAAGACACATCAGAGTGATGCTTCTATACATCAGGGAGAAATGCCTGAAACAGGATCTCCTCTCACTGCCCCTAGAAGGAATCAATCATCCCAACCTCCTGACTTTGGACTTATACCTTCTAGAACTAAAACAACAAGTTTCTTGTGTTTAAGTCACTCAGGTACTTTTTTAATGGCAGCCCTGCAAACTAATACAAAAACTGAAACATTAAGCCAAGCTTTAATGCTAGTTTTCACTTTGAAGGCATTAGTAGAACCTAAAGACTGTAAACTATCCCAAATGATGAGTACCACAATCAAAGTCCCAATTCATATAAAGTGACAAATTAAAATGCAGAAACCATTCACATACAGATGCAGTTATTCCATTATAGGGAAAATTAACCATCTCAAACCTTGGCACTGAATGAAAGAGATAAATATTTCCCTTGAAAAATCATCATCAGAGGTGTGTCCCCACAACCTTTGTGACCTAAATGTATATTAGCTTAGTAGTCCACAGAGCTAGTCCTACCCTCAAGCATTTGGTCAGAAGAAACACAAATCATGTCTGAAGAAACTCACTTTCAATTGGCCTCAATGAGATATGAGTTCATCACCAAAAATCACAAAGTATATTACAGGATATCATGAGCAAGAGACAACAAAAATAATAGCAGAATGCAACCCACAAAGAGCTCAGATATCAAAATTAGCAAGCACAGAATATAAAATATACTGTTTAACATGCTCAAAAAATTTTAAAGGAATTAAAAATATGAGTAAAAAGAAATTATTTTATTTTATTTTATTTATTTATTTGTTTGGTACCAGAGATCGAACTCAGGTCCTTGTGCTTGCAAGGCAGGCGGCGGAACCACTGAGCTAAATCCCTGGCCCCAAGAGAGATTATTTTAAATGACCAATCAGATTAGAAAAAAGCCAAAAGCAATAAAAATATAAAAATAAAAAAACTCAATGGATAAGCTTCATAACAAATTAAATACAAGTGCAGGTAGAAGTAGAGAACTAAATGATAGATGTGTACAAATTAGAAAAAGAGAGAAAAGAAGGAAAATTTAAAATTAAAGGTGAAGAGAGGAGGAAAATGGAAGACTATCCAATGAATTTATATTCAGATTTTCCAAAGAAGAAGAGAAATTATGGTTGAGAATTTTCTAAAAGTGATTAAACAATAATCCACAGATTCAGGAAAACCAACAAATCTCAAGCAGTGTAAATGAAAAGGAAATCACAGCTAACACATTTTTTTAAAACTATAGAATAACAAAGACAAAAGAGAAGATGTTTTTGAAAGAAATCAAATAACTCTAAAGGAACAATTACACTGATAGCAAATTTCTCAACCTCAGTGATGGAAGCCAGATAATCATGAAATAAAGGATTCAATGTGGTGATAGAAAAAATCCTGCCACTCCAAAATTTTATTCATCGTGAAAATATCTTTAAAGAGCAAGGATGTAGGTCTGGGAACGTAGCTCTGCGGTACAGAACATGCTCAGCATACATGGGTTCAATCCCTAGCACCAGGAGGAAAACAAAGGAGCAAGGATGAGATAGATACTTTCAGATAAACAAAAACTGAGAAAGTAAACCTTGAACAAACTCAAATATCTAAAATTTCTACAAGCTGTCCTTCAGGCAAAAGGAGAATGTTCCCAGATGAAAAGTCTGAGGTGCAAGTTACAAGCAAATAGTAGCGAAAGGATTCGAATATGTGATCCCAAAATATGTTCCTTTGCATAGTGATTATTTTGAGGTGAAAGCAACTGAGAAACAACAGATGCAAGAAAGGCTGTCTGTCCTCCCCCTTTCTGTCTAAAAGCAGTGCAGAAATTTTCCATGAGAAAGGTGCCCTCCTGGAACCAGGAAGAAGAGAACAGTCTTACACCAGAGAAGGAGTCATTGCCAAGATGCATCTGCATAAACACAGCTTTCTGAAAGCCCTTCCCTCCCATTAGATTCCTTATATGTTTCCTAGTCATTTTCCAACAATTTAGCTCTCCTAGAAGCCCAATTCTCCTCTTTTTAGTAACTGTTTAATAATTTATCACCCTTTTAAAAATGGTAGGTAACCCCCCAACTCTGACTGCTTCTTTGGGATTTTCTGCAAAGCCCATGTACCATGGAAAAATATTAACAGTAAATTAAATTCGTAGACTTTTCTTCTCCTAATCTGTCTTTGGTGAAGTTAATTTACAGATCCAAGTAACAGCATCTATGAGGGTAGGGTAAAAATACATTAAACTTTAAACTGTATAAAATAGCAATAACAATATATTTGGAGGGTAAAATAAAAAGATATAATTAAAATTCAAGTCCACAGCAACCTATTAAGTGGAGAGGCATGCTAATGGAGTCTAAATTCTCTGTATTCTTTGAAGGACTTAAGGATGTTAATTATTTTAAGGCTTTTTAAGATAAATTCTGCACATTAAAATTTCTAGGGTAAACATTAACAAAATAGAATATGCATATATCTATTATACAGCAATAATAATCTAGAACACAAGAAAGTAAAGGAAATAGAAAGACAGGATATGTAGAAACACAAAATAAGAGAGTAGATTTAAAACCCAAAGTGAGTTATTTTAATAGAAATAAATAAAACTGAGTGGTCCATCTAAAAGATTATCAGATATTTTTATTAAATAAATATACCACGCAATACTTTTTAAAAAGTTGGCTTATTATATCAGACAAAATAAGTTTAAGGCAAATAGCATTAATAGATATAAAATGGATCATTTCATAATGATAAAAGACAATTCACTAGGAAGATAGAACAATTCTAAACATGCATCTACCAATATATTACATGAGATACATATGCCTTCAAATATATAATTCAACAATAGAAATACAAACAATAAAATAAATCTACCATCATAGCGGCAGATTTGAAAATATCTCTCAGTAATTGTAATTTTAGCATAGTTTCAAAATATAATTGGGCCGGGGATTTAGCTCAGTGGTTCTGCCACCTGCCTCGAAAGCACAAGGTCCCGAGTTCGATCCCCAGTACCAAAAAAACCCAAAACATAATTGGTAATATGCAGGTTTGAACAACACCACTAGCCCACTTGAGCTAATGGAAATACATGACTATTGAACATATATTGTTTCCAACAATATACAAGAATCAACCATACACAAGGGCATAAAACAAGAAGCAACATATTTTAAAGGATAATACAACACAGACCATATTTTTGTTATGGCTTGTGTCTAGATATCCCCCAAAAGCCTCATACATTGATAGGTGGGGCTTCTTCAGAAGTGGCTGAATCTACAGTGTGTGATGCTGGGATTAAGGATGTGTGATTACTAAATCAGTCCACTGATTGGTTTGGCACCATCTTAATCCCAGTAGCCTGGATACAATATAAGGGACAGAGAGAGGCTTGTCTTCTTTGCTTGCTTGCTTTTGCTGTCTTCTGCTTGTCATGGACTGTTTCTCCTTTGAGATCCACCCTGCCTCGGAGCCAGCTGATTATGGACTGAAACCTCTACAAACTGTGAGCTGAATAAACCTTTCCCCCTTTAACTTTGGGCATCAGGTATTTTTGTCTCAGCAACGAGAGAAAAGTAACTAAGACATTGTCCACAATTCAATTAAGCTGCAGGTCATTAATAAATATAAAATATGTATTTCAGATTTAAGGAGCACAATTCTAAGTAATACATAAGTTGAAGAAATAATAGAAATTAGAAAATATTTAAATCTGAACCATAATTTAAAATATTACATCTGTAAACGTGGGATTTAGCTAAAACTGTATGTGGAGTAAAATTTGTAGCATTTCAATGCTTATATTAGAGTAAAAGAAAGGTTGATGATTAATGATTATTTGAGTTTTCTAGAACTGTAAAACAGATTACTCCAAATATCAGTTGATTAAGTGATAGCAAATGTTCATTCTCTCTCAGAGTTGTTGTGGGTTAGGAATTGGAAGGCAGCTTGGCTGGATTGCCCTGGCTTGGGGTCCCTTATGAGGTTGCAGCCACTTGGCCAAAGCTGCCACCATCTGAAGAATTCCGGGTAGGTTACTCACATGGTTAGTGGCTGGCTGTTGGCAGGAGGACTCAAGTTCCTGTCCACATGGGCCTATTCAGGGGCCTGCTTGTGTTTTCCACCATGAGGACAGCAAGGTTCTCCCCAGTTAGGGGCCCCAGACAGAGAAATGCAGGTGGGAGCTATTTTCTCTGAGACCCATCTTTGGAAATCACATGCTATTACTTCTGCCACATTCTGTTCATGAGAAATAAGTCACTATCTGGCCCACATTCAAGAGGAAGAAAAGTAGGCTCCCCTTCTGAAAGGGTGTCAAAGAATTTGCAAGCATTTATGACAGTCACAGTGAGCTCAGTAAGCATCTACCTGAAGAAATGAGAAAACAAACCAGAAAAATAAGGCCCAAGGCGGTAAAAGAAAGGCAGTAAAAAAATAAATAAACAAATCACAAATTAACATAATAGAAAATAAAGGATCTTTGAAGTCCAAATTCATTTTTTTAAAAGTTGATAAAATTACCACATTTCCAGTAATATTGACCAAGAAAAAAGAGTGCAGGCACAAATAAATTGGAAATAAGGAGGGGGACCACTACAGAGAATAAAGGGGACACTGTGAATATATCCATAGAAAGTAAAAGGTTATTATGTATAACTTTATGTCATTGACTTTTTTTTTTTGGTACCGCGGATTGAACTTGGGACCTTGCGCTTGCAAGGCAGGCGCCAGCACCACTGAGCTAAATCCCCGGCCCAATGCCATTGACTTTTAAAACACGGAAATAAGAAAATTTGTAAAAATCTGTAGTCTACTACAAATGACTTAAGAAAAGGAATTCTGTAACAATTTCAAATTTTAATCACTTGTTTAAATCTTCCCTCAAAAGAGAACCAAACTAAGATGACTTTACAGGCTATATCAACCAGATATTAAAAATATAAATAACTACACAAACTATTCCAAATTACTTAAAATGAGGAGAGGAAAACACTATCTAATCCATTTTATAAATCAAGAATAACCTTAATACCAATATCTTAAAATTTCACTGAGAAATTGGAAAATTACATTCCAAATATACTCATTAACATGTATTAACATTTAAGATACTAGAAACCATACCAAAATCAAATTTCTATAATCCAGCAACAAACAAAAAGTGTCTACAATGGCACTGTTCAAATTAACTAATGTAAACAACCCAGATTCCTATCAACATTAAAATGAGTACTAGAAATCATGGCATATTAGCATGTTGTAATATATTTAGAATTGAAAATCAATGGATTGCAGCTACAAGCAATAACATAATGAATCACTGGAATATAACATTGAAAAAAGGAGTTATGCTAAAATTCTGTATGTATAGAGTTAAAATATGGAAGTGATTCTGCATATGTGATAAAGCTACAAAGGAAAGCAAAGCAAAAAATCGACATTCTCTCAAAGGGAAAAAAAGTAATAGGATCAAGGAAAAATGCATAAGATAAATTTTAGAGGTAACAGTAATGTTCCTTATGCTCTCTAAATATGTCATAAACATTTTTATGTAATATTTAACTTTCAAAACTCAAAACAACTAGTAGGGTGAACAGTTCTCTGCCATCTCCCATTCTCTAAGTTTGTTCATAGTATAGAGGAGTAATGGTAGCTCATCATTCCCAAACAACATGAGAAAATTTTCTCCAAACTCTTCTTGATGTTGGTTTTCAAAGAAATCCAGAGCTATATGCTAAATGGAATCCTTTCATAATGTAGATTATTCACCACATATTAAAACAATCACATTTGCTGTCATTTTAATAAATGTTTCAATCTTAATATACCCCAACTGTAAGTAAAAAGTAAAAAAGAACAAAAACTTGAAGTTTTGTCACAGTCAATCACAATAACATCAAAAACTGTACAGTGATTTTAGACTCTACCCAATCTAAATGGCACAGATAAAAAAAGATTTTTGCTCGAATTAATTAATTTTAATTTTCTGCTTCTTTAGTCTTTTTTACTATTCTTCCAATTTGTTACCCTTTAACCATTATAATAACACAATTTTTAGGTCTTCACCAAAATAACTCCGGTTCAGCTGAAGTGGTGGAGGGAGTGTGAGTTTCAGCGGTTTCACTGAAACTACACCACAAGACTAAAAAAAAAAGGATTCAAATGTATCCATGGCAACATAGCTTTAGGCAACAATAAATCCAAGACTACAGATGTACTGGCAGTGATAAAACTTGAATGGCTAAGAGAAATCAGTTCTATATATTCTAGTCCCTGATAGAGACCTGTTTGTCTAGTTCTAAGTCTTAGATTGCTTTGAAAACTTCAGGTAGTTTAAGTAGAATCAGAAGTATAAATAATATGAAAGCATGTTTTAGACCACTAATGTTTAAAGTATTCCAACCCATATGCTCACAAGCAGGGCAAAGTTTTGGTTTAAATTGTACAAAATCATATATAGTTTGCATTTTAGACCACACAAAATTTAAACAGTAAACAGCCTACACTATCAAATACATTATCTTTAGAGCACATCTAACCAAAAGATACAGTCATCTTTAGCTGATGGACAAAACACCAAGGTAAGCTTAGATAGGATTGCTTGCTTACCAAGAGATGGGTACATCTAAGTTTCAGATGAGCTTAAATGAATAGCTCTGATTTGCTTTCCTCGAGATCATGCAAATATGTTAGAAGAATGGTTTAATTTGAAAGATACATGTTCTAAATGGCCAAGAGGTGAGTGTTCTATAAGGTAAGGCTAAGAATTAACACAATATGTATAACTAAAACATATGTCAAGGATCAGATATTCAGGACATTTGGCCTTCTGCTACTAACTAGCTGTGACCTATTCAAGCCTTATCATAAATAAGCTCTTAAAGGGGATGCAATAGGTGAGCACAAAGTTCTCTGCCAAATTTAGAATTTTATGAATAACAAGACAGGGTCAGGAAGGAGGAAGTGAATATTTTTTAAGAGAAAACCACACAAAAGGGACAAAGAGAAGTATTCATAATTGTACAATATTAACTATATAACACGAAGAGTACAGGCTTAAATCCAGAAAAGAATGTAGTCCAAGCAGAGAATTGTTTTAAAGCATCTTACCTGGGACTGTTCAACTAAAACAAAAAATTATTATCTAGTTTTTATTAAATAGAAATTCCCAAGGCATTTTAGTTGAAGTGCATAAAGATTTTTATGCATTGCAACAAAAGTATACTACATAATATTTTTATAAGTAAAAGCATTCGAAGAGATGTTTACAAAATTTTATTTTTATTTAGCTATCTCCAAACCTTACTCATCTGGGGTAAAGTGTTAAAAAAAACCCCACCTAAAGACACATTAGAATTTTCCAATTCATAGATATGTGTTGTCCACATACAAGTATGTGCTACAAAACTCCAAAGTATATTTTCATATACTACAAAATAAAATTCATAACACATTTTCAGTTAGAATTGATTGATTCCCACATCAGATACTCCCTCAAGCAAAGAACTCGCTTCAGAAGTAATAATGGGCTCGGGGTAGAATTAAGTTGGTGAAAATAGATCTGGGCTCTGCTGCTGAGTGCTAGAGAACATAAAGCACCATATTTACATAAACACACCAAAAAGAATTCACTCCATCTGATTTGAATTGTAAGGTCTATCTCTGTTCTAAAATTCAATTTAATCCAGCAGCACTTATTGAACATCTAAAATGTGCAAGTGTCACAACCAAATCTAATAAAGGCATTTGATTTCACATGGGAATTTGTGATAAGAGCTTAAGGCATACAACACTGACAGTGTAACCATTTCTAAAATGTAATCACTGTTAAAGCTCCACATGCAGCCTGACTCACCCCATCCCAAGCACTCTTGGACTGTCATAGGTGATTGAACTATCTGAAGAGGTTTTGCAGAGTATCTTTATATCATGGTGATCTTTTTGACAGAATTCCCTGGATTCTTTTACATTTTTGCAGCCCATTACCCTCATGAATCATAAGTATTATATTGTTCCTTCTTCCTTAGTGTTCATGGTGGTATGAAAACCAGCACTTATTTGTGGCATTGCTGCTGTCCTTCAGGCTAGCACAGCACCTGAATGTTTGCCAACATTCTGCCTCCTTTGCAGAATCACCATTCATGCAGTGATGTCTGCCTTCTAACATCCACCTCATCTATTCCCCTAAACCTGTAGGTGGGGAACAGTGGCTTTATAGTGCTTAATTCCTTCACTCATTCATGCTTCCCTCTCTGGTGTATGCTACCACCATCTGTTGCCTGACAAAGCTCCCCAAGTGCCCTGCTGGCTCCTCAGTGTGCCACCCATCATCTACTGTCTACATATGCTGCAGTCACTGTGACCTTTCTGAAGTGAGTATCTGATCAGGTCCCTTGTCTACTTAAAACTCTTCAGTGGTTTCCTATTGCTGTTAGAATAAAGTCCCTGTTATGATTTGTGTCTAGATGTCCCACCCACAGTCTCATTCAATCATGTGTGGGGCTTTTCAGAGGCGGCTGGATCTAGGGTGTGTGATGCTGGGATTAAGAGTGTGTGATTACTAAATTAGTCCACTGATTGGTCTGGCATAGTTCTGGATGTGGATAATGGGAAGGCCCTCCCTGGGTGTCGGTGGCACCACCCAAAGGGCTAGTAGCCTAGAAGGAACAAAAGGAAGAGGCAGGCTGCTGCTCCACCTTCACTACTTTGCTGCTTCACTGCCTTCTGTCCACCATGAACTGTTTCTCCTCTGTGATGCCTGTCTGCCACCCTTCCTTGGATCCAGATAACTATGGATTGAAAGCTCTAAAAACTGTGAGCTAAATAAACCATTCCTCCTGTAACTTGTTGGTGTTGAGTATTTTGTCTCAGCAACAAGAAAGGTAGAGAAAAGTAACTAAGACAGTCCAAATTCCCTTGGTGTTGTGTGTGTGTGCGGGGGGGGGGGGTACTGTTGTTTGAACCCAGAGCTACATTCCTAACCTTTTTTTTTTTTGAGACAGTGTTTCCTTGAGTTGCCCAAACTGGGCTCAAACTTGTAATCCTCCTGCCTCAGTCTCCTAGAGTGCAGGGATTACAGGCCTGCATCACCACGTTCTGGCATCCAAATTCTTATAGTACTTTAGAGCCTGAATCCTGCCAAGTCTTCCCATCTTCACGTGGTTCCTCTTTCTTAAGCAAGAGTTACACAAAGTTCTTGCAATTCCTTTAATGGTCCATGCTCTATCTTGCTTCCTAGATCTTATATGTCCTGTTCTTCCTGCCAGGAACACTTTTTTCCCTTTCCTGTGAATTCACATACCAGGGAATAATTATCCTGAGCCCAAAGAGCAGACTTGCACTGATAATGATTATTATTCCATATGGCATATGTTCAGCCCACTATATTTTTTAGAAGTTTTAACTGTATTCCTATAACTATAATAATCATATTTTGCAAACTAAAAGTCTAAAGAATAAGAACTGAATTTTGGATACAGAACTGTCTCAGAACATCTTGGATTTATGCAAAACCCATTTTGTGGGAGCTGACATTCAGAACCCTAGTCTCCCCTGGTAAGGGACAGGAAATTGCTGTGTGATTCCAAAATAGATGGACAGCAACAGCTGCTCTAGGCACACACCATGCAATGGACTTAATATTTCATCCAGCAAGCTGGAGTGAGATGTTCTACTGAAGACTAACTTTGGAAGGTTTTCTCATGCCTGGTCAACAAAGAGGTGCAAAACCAACCAAAACCAAATACACATGTGCACCACTGCTCCCTATACTCATCTATGTTTCTTAACAGTATAAATAATCTTTGAGGTACCTAAAGGCTGTTCCCTCTCTTAAAGAAAGGAGGTGCATAGTGCATAGAGGATATATCCTGGGAATCCCAAGTGGGATCAGTTGTGATCCAGCACCAGGTGCTTGAATGTCTAGGACCCAGTTCTCCACAGAGATACGTGGCCACCTGAGAGTCAATGAAGCAATGGCAACAGCAGACTGAAGCCCTTCTACTTGCCCTGGGGAGGAAGATAGCAGACTCCCTGAAGCCCTTTTTGTTTCTGGCCCTTACCACAGTCATAATTCTATCCCTTTTTCTAAACTCTTCTAGTAAGTACGGGAAAAAATGGCTAAATGTCAGCCTGTGGAAACCTCTTACTGGTCCATTCAACATTATATAACGAATATCAGGTATACATCAAAACAGGAAAAGTGATCAGTAAGCATAGTTCGTATATTGTGCTATCAAAAATAAAAAAAGAGATGAGAAGAGAAAGACCCATAAGCTCTCTGGTCCATGACAGCTAACAACTGTTCCCATACTGTTATGAAGATCTATGGTTTTGACTACAGCTATGAAAGTTCTGCCAAGCTGTCTGCATAGAGTCTCAGGAACAAGTGGCTTCTGCACAGAAGAATGTGTCACAGAAACAGGATAACATTACTAACTGCATTATCTTCATGCCTTTGATGACATACTGGAGATCAGAGTTGGGTTTTGATTCAAGTGAAATTTTCCATAAATGGTGTCTAAACACAGGCTACATAATCCAAAAACTCCCCAGAGAAATTCCTATTATGTACATGGAAAAGGGAATGCAGCAAGTCCCATTTGGCTGGACAAAGAACATTCTCTGTTCAGTGAAACTTCGTGGTTCTTGTGTTTAGTGCCAACTGCAAGTTCATACTAGACCAAGACCCTAAACATGGAGGAGTTTAGTGTACTGAAAAATGAGCCACATGCAATAAGCAGTGCTGGGTGATTCACTGTCTCTAAAACATCAAAAACACAAGGCAAGATATTAATAAGGTTACCATGCCTGTAATGTCTTGAACTAGTTAAGAGTCAATATTATGACCACTGTTACTCAGAGTTGCCATAGCAAAATGGAGTGGCATTATCTTTTTCCATTCACCTCCTATTGATACACAAGTTAAAACCACGAACTGACTGAGTGCATCACCAGTGACTGTCACTGTGTAGGGCTGACTTGGGGAAACATCTGAACCTGAAAACCAGTGTACTGTAAAGTTAGTCACAGTAGGAAATAAAGGCACTTGGGTGAGGTGACTCAGCTCAAATGTCACTTACTCAAAGAGGTCTTCCTGAACAAACTTAAAGTACTGTTCAGGTGCTCCTTGAATTACCATTGGTTGATAAACCCATCGTAAGTTGAAAATATAAGTCAAAAATAAATTTAATACACCTAACCTACTAAGCATCATAGTTTACCCTAGCCCCTCTAAACCATGCTCAAAACACTTGTGTTAGCTGACAGTTGGACAGTCACCAAACATAAACCCTATTTTATAATCAAATGTTGACTATCTCATATGCACACAGAGATGGGCATGTTGCAGACATGACGGGATGCAAAATCACAAAATATAGTATCAAATAAAACTCTAGCAACACCGTACACTGCAAAGTATTGGTTGCTCATTCACACGAGCATGTGGCTGGCTGCCCTGTCTAGCATGGAAAGAGACTATCACGGCTCTCACCCAGATGTGTGTTACTTTTGCACAATTATAAACTAGAAAAATCTTAAGATGAACCATTGCCAAGTTGGTACCATCTATACCTCTTTCTTCACTAGCCAGTCATTCTTCAACACATTATCTTCAATAACTATAAAATTATAATATTTTAGGTATTTTTATCCTTCCTCCCTGTTTGAATTTAGACTCCCAGAGACAGGAATTCTGATGCTTCATTACTTTGCCCCAACACTCATATAAAGGTTGGCAGGGAATAAGCCCTCAACGGTATTTTACAGGCTGCATTTCCAGCTGCCAAAGAACACAGAGTTCAGTTATCTGTAACTGATATTTTTATGGAGTTTAGAAAATCCAGCATTCATACTGAAATGTCAAAAACACCACATACTGGAATGAAAAGACTCTTTTATTGCAGGTATAATAGGAATCAAATCTGGACCTATTGGGAAAGTGGTCTGAAGTAGCACCACTCCTGGAGTGGAGGTGGGGACATGGACAAGCAGCTTCTGGATCACTTAGCAGTTTGTTAGAAAAGCATAATCTGGGGCCACCACAGATCCAGGGAATCAGAACGTCTCAGGATGAAGCCCAAGCATCTGTGTTTAATTAAGTTCTTTCAGTGGCTCAGCAACCTTCAAGTTTTGACAACTACAGCTTTGATAAGTGTCCCCCAAAGCCCATGTGTTAAGGGCTTGGTCCCCAGCTTGGTGGCTTGGGTCTCCTGGGAGGTGGTGGAAGCTTTAAGAGATGAGCATTTAGGAGATCAGGCATTTGTGAGACCCTGCCCACTCCTCCTTCTTTTTGCTGCCAGCCATAAGATGAGCTGCTTTGCTCCCACACATGCTCCTGCCAACATGTGCTGCCTTGTCATAGGCCCAAAAGCAATGGCAAGAGCAAATCATGGAGTGAAAGCTCCAAACTGTGAGTCAAAATAAGTATTTTCTCTCTACTAGTTGATTATCTCAGGTATTTGTTACAGTGTTAGAAGGCTAACACAACCGCTAATTGGGAAACAAATATTAAATTACAATGAACTGTGCCACTTGTCTTAAGTGACTACCATTCAGAAATAAAGGTGGAAATAAACAAGAAATGCTGTATTTGAATTTTTCCAAAAACAACTGGTACGTTCTTGCTGGCATTTACATTAAAAACATCAGGAATGAGGAGGAAGAGAAATTGCTCATAAATAGAGAGCAGTCTGAATGCAGACCCACACCTGCTCACATGTGGTTTCCCTGAGATGTCCCAGGCCTGACTGAACCTTTGATTCACTGTTTTCCTCTCCTTCCCTGGGACAGCACCACAGCAGCTCTTTCTAAGAATCATGGGAGCAGATGACTGACCAAGATGCCTCAGAAAAGCTCTGCCCTACCGTGATTCAGGTGTCTGATGCAGTCACTCAGGAGCGTGCTGAACTTCTTCTGGTCAGCAGCTTCGGGGAAGCAGAAGTAGCCGTGTCTCAGGAAGGGCTGCCACAGGTACACCGGGAACACCTTCGGCAAGACCACAAAAGGCTGAGAGTTTTCCTTCTCACTGGAGGCTGAGGAAAGAGTGGAAACGCAAATCATTTTAAAACATGTGTCTTTCATTTCAAATACTTATCTCCAGCTAGCTGTGAGGGCAGACCATGGTGGAAATCTGTTAAAGAAAATGGGAGTTCAGGCTCCTCTCCATCCCTCCACCAGCACCCTCAACTCATTCCCACCTCCTTCTCCACAGGGACAGTCACAGACATCTGACACAATCTTTCTCGACTCCCTCCTGTTGAAAATACCTGCAGACAGAGCTCCCTCTACCCACTGGTCCTGTGTGGGCTCTTGTGTACCCCTGCCCAACTGCACACACCCACTCCACTCTCTCCACAGGACCCAAGCTTCCCAAGTCTCCTCCCACCCCCTGTCACTGCCATACAGCACCTGCTGTCTGCACCATCTCACCTACTTATTCTTGTCCCACCAGTTCCTGAACCCAGGGGCTGAGGTCACTCATGCATCCTGACTGTGAGCCCATAGCTTCTTCTTTATTACCCGGACATTTCATCTGATCCGCAACATCTGTTGCTGCAAATGACCCCTTCTTTTGAAAACTTCTCTTCCCTTGACTTCCAGAAACACCTCTCACCTTGTTTCCTTCATGCTTTAAAAAAGTGGTTTCTCCTTTGTCACCGTATTGCTTCCTCAGCTGCCTCTCTATTAAGTGCTGGTGGTTTTCCTTTTCTATGCTGGTTTCCAGTCCACCCTCAATCTATACCCTCTCATGGAATGGCCCAAGCACTCCACAACTTTTCATATAGTTCCTGCAGTCTATCTCACTCTTCCTCCCTTCTTTTCCATCATGCTTGCCCTAGAAAATTCCCTTTCATCCTTCAAAATTCAGTTCAGAAGTGACCTCCTTGTGATGTCTTTCTGCCACCTGCTCTGCCACCAGTGAGAGTTAGGCACTCCCTATGTTGTTCCCCTAAAGCACTGGCACCCAAACCCAGGGTGGGGAGGTGGGGTTGGAGAGTGAGATGAGCTCCCTCATTGATTCTCATGGGTCCCCTCCTAGAAGCTGCATCTCACATGTCCTCATACCCTCAGCCCATAGCACAGTCATGGAACAGAGGAGACCTCCACCTGCAGCACGGTGAGTAAATAGATGTAAAATGTAGGAAATTTCAGAACCCCTAAAAACATGAGACTTTTGGGCTGGGGAGGATAGGTGAGTGGTGGTAGAATACTTGCCTGACATGTATGAGACCCTGGGTTCAAACCCCAGCATATGAGAGAGAGAGAGAGAGAGAGAGAGAGAGAGAGACTCTCTTCCCTCAAAAATCAATCCCAAGAAACTTATGTTAAGCCACACTACTATTCAGAACCCTGACCTCAACATTACTCCCTTCATGCATTCCTATGACATGATACTGCACTTGGTTAAAAATACCAGCTTCTTCCCAGAGTCACAAAGAATACACAGAAGGAAAAGTTAGTTCTGTACTCCCTACAGAATGGGCACCAATTTCAGAAAGGAAGGACAGCAGGAGCTCTAAGAGATTAGTGAAGGCACTGGCATACCAAGAAATAGATCATAACCATAAGGGAGGCTCCAGGACTAAGTCAGCTACTTTTGTAATGGAGGGAGGTGGAGGGGATGTAAAAAGAAATGAAGATATGCTATGTACTTGTATTAACTCCACACTAGGAATGTAAACATTATGTACTGTAAACATTACTAAAAAAATAGATTTCTTGGGGGCAGAGATTTCACCCTCCTGGAATCTGAAGGCAACAGAGTGAAATGCGCTGGGAGCACAAACAGTGGCCCACCAGTGCCTAGCACAGTGCCCAGCACATCAAAACAAAAGAATGAATCACAATATGAAGGAACAAAGGAATAAATGGCTGAATGTTTTAGAAACCTCAAGTTATAACACACTATCTATTCTGCCCTTCTTTCTCAGTAATAAAGCCCATGATTTTTACTTGGCCAAGTGACTGCACATAAAAAACTGGACACACATCTCCAGTTTGGTAGCCCACAGCTACTAAGTTCTGGTCAAAAGGAGGCAAACCAAAGTGGCATATGAAAACTCCTGGAGATATCTGTAAAGATACTTTTCCTCCTTTTACTATCTGGAATGATAAAGCTATGGCTGGAGCTGTAGCAGCCACCCTGGATTCTGAAAGAACTACAACCTAGAAGACAGAGGGAGAAAACTAGAAAGTCCTTGAGTCTCTGACAAATTTATGGATCTGCCACACCAGCCCCAGACAAATACTGAAATATTTTTGTGAGATAGTAAGACTTTATTTATTTAACTAGAATTTTTTGTTGGGTACAGTAAACCAGATTCTAACTAATAAAATGCCAAACATGTGAATAACTTTAGCAAAACAGGGGCACTCTTGATACAACAACTTAGCAGAACACTCTGTAAAGAACACGTTTCTTCATAAATTTCTAGTGCCTTCTCTTGAACAAGGTTAAATTCTCCCATTTTTGTTGTGCCTAAATTTATTCTTTCCAGTAGAAATAGTATCACACAACAAGTGCTCTTGACTACCACGGTTTTGTGAAACAATTCTCAGTGCCCTTTCCAAGATGTCACAATTTTGTACAAACACTTGAAAGCAACATTGATGCTGTGCACTTCAAAGCTTCAAGACCCATAAAACTCACTCCTATTAGCCTCTATTTATCTCGTACTTAACCTTTTACAACAATTTTCCAGATGCTATTAGTCTGCATATTTTCTGAGCTGAGTTATAAAGGCATCACAAATGACCTACTGTAGAATATTCTATTTTTACAAATCTGAAGGCCATACCACACAATAAAAATACTCATTGAAATGCCCCAATCTGAAACCCTGGGCTAACTGGCACACAAGCCTTGTGTTTTTTATGTCTTTTCATTCCTCAGATATTATTTCATCAATAAGTCAATAAAGGTATTGTCTATTCTGATAGGTTTTGTTGGAAAGTTCTGGGGAGATTCTCAAGAGTCAACATGTTGGTGATCCCAATTTCAAGATGCAATTCTCAACCAAGGTAGCACATAAAAAGATGTTGCAAGAAAATATAAAATATAATATGAATAGTGCACATAAAATGTTGTTTTAGCCTGAATTACTTAATAATAATTTATTAATTTAGGTTTATGGTTCATGTACTAATCTTATAATTGTGTTATTAAAAACACCATGCTACATATTCTAAACCAAAAAAAAATTGATGAAATGATTATATCTTCCCCCATAAATTCTAATGAAATGATTCCCATTAATAAGAACCAAGACTTTCTTCAAGAGACTAATTACTCTGTGTTATGATTTACAAAAAGCCAGAAGTAGTTATTACATTATCCACAGTTCATGAATTTCTATGACTTGCGCTATTTAGTCTAAACACATTACCTATCCTTTTCTCTATATTTTAAAGAGTGGAGTTAAAGAGAATCAAAGAACAGTACAGCTGGAAAGACACTTTGAGACTTTCAAGTTCAAAGCCCCACTTTAGAATTGGAGAAAGAAACTAGAGAGGTTCAACACCCTGCTAGTATAAAACATTTGGTAGGTGGCAGAGCTAGAATTGGATAAAAATCCAGTGACCCAACTCTTGATTCAGTGCTCTTTCCAAGACAGCATTCAGGTATATTTACAGACAGGTTAATTAATGCAATGTTTTCATACAGTAGCTACCAGTTTCTGTGATATTTATTTAAATATTTGTTTGATATTTGTTTGTAACTTTAGGATATTTTATTGAATATCACCCTAAAATTAGAATAATAAAAATAACAATTCCTGACAGGTCTAGGCCTCTTTACTGAAAAACTGGCCTGTACATTTCACAGACTGAGCCCTGCCGGTTTATTTCTACTGCCCTAGATGGTACTATCAAAGCCTGAAATATATTCCAAAAGCTTCCAGATACTTGACCAATAGCAAATTTTCCATGTATCAGAAACTTAGTATAGTGCCAGGAGTGTTGGTGCACACCTGTAACCCCAGCACTTGGGAGGTTGAGGCAGGAGGATTGCCTCGAATTCAAGGCCAGCCTGGGCTACATAGTGAGTTCAAGACCAGC
>NW_004624814.1:8666946-8689830 GCF_000247695.1 Heterocephalus glaber | reverse complement strand
AATACAGCAAGAACCATTGGTAACTTGGACATGTCTTACCTCTTTGTTCTCATAGCTTTCCACAGAAAAATCATTTTTAACCACAACATATCTGTCCTTCCATTTCTTTATGTCTTCTGCAAACTGTGAGAGCTCTGCTTCATATAACACGGTTCCAGGTTCCAATGGTGGCTTAAAGAAGATAATACAACTATCACAGCAGGATACAACATGCCTTGCTATCACTAAGTTATTCATTATTTCAAGGAATACTTTAGCAAAGTGCACTGTGCAGAGATCCTAATGAGACTGTTGCTTCCCCTTCTCCTCCATAATTTCCCCTTCCAACTCCTTTGACCAAATGCAAATATTTGTATTTTTATTATTTTCATTTTCCTCTACTATACCCTAGGTACAGAAGCATATAGTAGAAAAGATTACAGTAATAAGGTTTGTGCTTTCTTTACATGTGGCACTTAATAAATGCTAGGTAAACTGTGGAAAAGAAGGAGTGATGCAGTACAGCATAAGCTGAGCACACTTACCCAATGCCCTGACATACCTCAGAGTTAATTCGGAAAATTAGATCATTAACAGGCTGTTCCCCCTCTTTAGCGTACCATCAGGCATACTTCAAGAGATGATTAACACTTCACTAATCCATGTGTTCTTCAAGGAAACCACATGTGGTTAAAGAACAAGGAGCCATCAAGCCAGGAAACCTCAGTTCTACCTCTCTTATTTAAAAGGCTGAGCATCTCTCATTAACTTTGTTATATGTGCTGTAGGAAAATTTCCATCAGGTTTCTAGTTAGATCTTTCACAGGGTTTACTACATGAGGATAATTTGAAACCTGGTTCATTGTGCAATTCCCACGTTATTTCAAAGTATAGGAATGGGTCTCTTATACATGTCACTGAATTTACATATATTTCCCCCAAATTAAAAAATTATAGTGCCTTCAGAAACTTATCTCTTTGCATTCAAGCCAAAAATGTACATGAACCATACAGAGAAGATAGATAAGCCTATTTCTTTTGAGAATTGTCTGAGGGATGAAATAAATTCCCTTCCTAATTTCAGTGCTTAAAGTCTGTCCTGACAGATAATGAGGCAATCTCCTGTCTGACCTCATTAAAAGAGGAGAAAGGACCTCACTTCTCTCTAAATGAGGCTGAAACCATGGTACAAGCTGAACTTTATAGTTCTTACGTGCAGCTTTTCTCAAACTTAGACCACTTAATCAACAGGTAAGCACGTTAAAAATGTGGCTTTACCCTAGACTTACTCTATCAGAATCTCTAAGGGAATGTATCAGAATCTGCATTTTTAACAAGCTCTCTAAATTTTGAGAGTCACTTTTTAATAGGGATAATAGTTATTCCTGCATACCCATGCTACTGAATCTATTAGTTAATCTCTGAGAAGTATTAGACTCACTTATCACTCATTCCTTTTTGAAAACCCTTCTTTATTTGCCTTCTGATACATTACACTTTCCTGATTTTTCTCCTACTCCACAGGCTGATCCTTAATCCATTTGGCTGGATCCTTCTCTTTCTGATCTCCAAAGGTTTGAGGAGCCAATGCACTACTTTTTTTTGTTACATCCTCCTTCAAGAATACCATATGGCTTTACTACTGGTTGTAAGATAACACTCCTAAACTTTTATTCTGCAGGCTCACTCTCCCAAAGGCTCATGTGTTCAGAGGTGGAACTATGTGTTCATGGGGGTGCTATACTCATCAGTGGATTAATCCATTTATGAGTTCTGGGCTGAATGTGCTGTTAGGAAGTGGGGCTTGGGTGGAGGAGGTAGAATAACCTGAAAGGGTATATTCTTGTTCATGAGTCCCTTCCTCCCTTTCTGGCTCTTCCTCATTCTCTCTTTTTCCTGACTGCCAGATTGTGAGCAGCTTTGCTCTGCCATGATGTTTCTTCTGTCTTTGAGCCATGGACTGAAACCTCTAAAACCATGAGCCAAAGTAAATCTTTTCTCCTTTACGTTGTATGTGTCAGGCATTTTGTCCCAGCAATGGAATGCTGACAAATACAATATTCAACTGCCTATTCAGTATTTCCACAGTTACATGTTGAATAAGTATGCAAACTTTAATATGGCAATACTAAACTCATGATTTTTTTTTATCTCTGATTCTACCTTCTAACTGAAAGACGAGTCCATCTACTTATTTACTCTGGTTAAAAATTAAGAAACTATCACTGATGTCTCTCCTTTTCTTTTTTTGTTGAAGAAGTTTCACTGTGTTTATGTACACATAATGCTTACACACCAAGTTAATGTCACGATATTACACTTCTGTGAAGTCAAATTTGCAAAAAATGCATGAAACAAAGTATAATTTTTTGAAAATCTAAAACAATTTATACTCTTGATATCACAAATAATGCAGAGATGAAATACACAGCATAGCAATTTGTAAAAAAAGAAAAACTACAAAAAGAAAAGTTAACATTTGAAAAAGTATATTACAAGGACAGGTTATGGGAAAATGCACTGATAGTCTGTCAGAACCGACCAACATTTGTGATCATTAATTACATTTTGAAGTTTTACATTGCAAATAGCTGCTGTTTTCTTTTAGGGTGTGGCTCTCCTCAAAGAGTATTTTTCACATTCATTTTCTATATGATGTTGCTCTTTAAAAAAATCTCCCTTTTCTTTTCTCACAGCAAATTCTGTAGCTCTATCATAAATATTTCTTCCCACAACCACTACCCGCACTATCACCCTAGTCCAATTCACCATCACCCTTCTCTTAAACTGATGTGATATTTTCTTTGCCAGTTGCCAAGCAACCCCCCCCCCCCCCGCAACAGTCTCTTCTCTACAGAGAGGCCAGAAAGATCACTTAAAATTATATGTCACTCTTGGGCCGGGGATTTAGCTCAGTGGTTCCACCGCCTGTCCCGCAGGTGCAAGGACCTGAGTTCGATCCCCGGTACCAAAAAAAAAAATTATATGTCACTCTGTATTCAATTCCTTCCAATGAGACTTCCCATCACACTTAAAATCAAATATGGCCTACAGATCTACAGGATCTGCTCTCCGCCTGCCTACCTGCCTGCAGTCACTGTTCCTGCTCTCCCTTACAGTGCTGGAGGTAGACCAGCCTTTCTATACTGAGCTGTAGGGCCTTTGCACTTGCTATCCCATCTGCACAGAATACTCTTCCCACAAATGCTACCCAGCCTACTCTTGTTTCATTCTAGTCATTTCAGATGCTGTCTCCACAGAGGGCTTCCTTCCTTCTTTCTTTCCTTCCTTCCTGTCAACTTCTCCAAATAATACTCTTGCTTTACTTTTGTTTGCAGCACTCACTATTACACCATCTGATACTCATTTGTGGCTTTGTTGTTGTTGTTGTTAATTGTCTATCTACTATGTTTGAATATGGATTCTAGGAAGGTAGATGATTTGTCTTATGCCTCATGTCTTGGAATATAACCTGATACCTGATATTAGGTGCTAAATATTTGTTAAGGTTAATTATTCTAACAGAGCAAAGAAATAAGAATAAATTAAGAGACTGAAAGAGAAAATCATATTGATCAATGACCAAAATAAAAATGCCCATAGCAGTGGGCACAGTGGCACGAGGCTATAGTCCCATATTCCCAGCTACTGAGGAGGCTGAGGTGAGAGAATCAATGGAGCCCAGGAGACCAGCCCAGGCAATCAGAGCAAGTCTTCATCTTAAAAAAAAAAGTCCATAGCACAAAGCACAGAAATTGACTTTTTAAAAAAGCTGAACTTCACTACAACAATGTAAATTTCCTGCTATGACAGCATCAATGAGGGAAAAACAACTAAATTGGAATAGTGCTAGCTTTCTTTTTATATGGATTCCACTATCCATAAGAAATCACATATATCCTAACTTCTAGGCAAATAGAAACTTTTGAGCATGAAATTATGTCAGAGCAGATTTTTCAACTGGCACTAAAATAATTATTTCTGAATATTATGAACTACAAAAATTTCTTCCACAGGAGAAATACATGAACCAAATGTCCACTGTTACCTTGGTCTTCAAAAATTGTGATGTTGGATCTCTTTGTTGTTCTACTTCACTCCGCACATGGTTGCAGAAAGCCACTGAGTACTGCCGACTGTAATAGGGACTGAAGTTTTTAATAGCAGCCTCAGTTTTCCCTGGAAAAATATAAAAATTAGATTCTGAAATGTAGCACATCTCACAGAAGAGACATCTTATCTACATAATTCTATAAACATCCCTCCCATCTCCATAACCCCACTGTTTCCCAGGGATTTGTTATCAGGCTGTGTTCCCCAAGAACTTGTCACCTTCTGCACATAATTGGACCTCTCCTTCCCCTTCTGGTATTATCCTAAGAGACTTCAAGGACCCTAGGGACCATCCTCCAGTAGCCAAAATGATTTTTCTTCATTGTACATTACACTATTTGCCATGGCCACAAATGGAACCACTCTTCTAGTCCTTCTAAGGTTGATCTACCTCACCCTCTCGCCACTTTAGTTTGCTCATTATTCTCCTCTACTGCCAAACATTCAACTCCTTCCACACAATAATAATCCCTTTAAACTCTACATACACATGCCTTCATTCCTCTTTAGACCCCTGAGGCTCCATCTCTAGTAGCTGACCTATAGTTCTGGAGAAAACTAACAGTTTCCTCTGGTTGTGCTCCTGTGCTTTGGGTTTAAAAGACTTTTGTGATTACATA
This sequence comes from Heterocephalus glaber, assembly GCF_000247695.1. Next base: position 8,685,118 of record NW_004624814.1, on the reverse strand, counting down.
ATTTCAATGAGGTACAAGGGAAACTCTGGTGCACAGTATGGAGACCTGGGTTGAAATTCCATTTGTATTTGTGACACGGAAACCAGCTGTCTCCTCAGCTGAGTCACTCAGCCCTTCAGGCTCCAGCATCCCTGACTGTGACGGGAGATGCTCACTGGTCCACACTTGGCATTGAATCCATGTGACATGAAGTATAATCATGGAGGTACAGCTGGCTGCCAGTAGTGACCAGCAGCTATAATATAGCCTCTCTCATCAGACACAAATTAAACTGAGTATCCACCAGTCAGGGAAGCATGAGGAGCAGAGCTGGAGGGACAGCAAGAGTCAGGCACTGGAAACAGTCTTTTCCAACCCCTGCTTAGGTTTGGCTATGGGAGATGAATAAATGGGGAAGAAAGGGCAAAAGAGCACTTTTAAAGCGGATTAGAAATCTTCCTAACATTTCAAGTACTTGACACAGAATACAGAAATAAATACAAGTTTCACTGTCAATGTTGACAAGCAGTTGTGCTTATGAAATAGGATATTAGCTTGAGGAAAAATAAACCTGACAGAACATTCCAAAATATTTTTAAATACTTCATGTGAATCTGGCACAATTTTTGTTTTTCAAATTTGACGCTACAGTCAACAGAAAGTACTAAAATATAACAACATTTTCTGACCTATTATGAATGTAAAATTTTTAGAAATAAGTGAAGAATTGTAACCATGTATACTGAGATACTCAATAAAGTAAACCTTGAATCCATAGCTTCCTGTTAATGCTTAAGAAATCAAATCCCAAAACACCCAAAGTTTATGATGAATGCCTTCTACAGACAGAGAATTCTACTTTTGCTCAGGTATTTCACTCTTATGATATATGTGAGATAAAGACGAAATCTTTTACATTCCCTTAATGAAATGACATTTCCTGGTCATATTTATGGGCTTTAATAATTATTACTTGTAATGTCCTTGGAGACCCAGTAATAATAGATTCTGTAGACGTGTAAATAAAAGCCTCTATAATTTGAATTAGGCATGCTTTTCTTGTTCTGTGAGTTTACGGCATTAAAATTAATCAGCATTTGCATAATGCCTTAATATACCCAGGCTTTATACCCATCTGATCAGTTAATAGTTTATTAGTTTTATTACATTGCATAAGTAGTAAAATTCTGTATCCTTGTCTGTAATTTTCTTACAAAAGAGTGGAGTATCTTTGAGAATTCCCACAACACAAATGAGTCTCACTTTACTAAAACATATAAATGATTAATAACAAAATGTGCCCTTTAGCTCCAAATAATCAGTTTGTATGATCAGCAGAGCAGCCTATTAATTGCTGACGCTAGTTTTTGCACTCTTGCAAGCAACTGGACTCAAATGAAAGAAGGTGTCATTTTACAACGAATTCTGCAAAGCTTTGAAAGCTAATCTGCTGCATCACCATGCCTCCCCCCAGTGACACCCTGCTTCTACAGAGGTGCTATGATGCCCCATTACCTTACAACATATGAGAAAAAAGCTTCTGTGGTTTGAAAATCTGTATTAGTCCCATCACTGTGTCATTCGAGAGGTAGCACTTAAAAAGAAAGGATCACAGCTTTCTTAGGTACTGTAATTAACCTAATGGCCAGTTCAAACTGTGAATAAAATAACTAATAATATCACAAGTTCTATGGAGAAAAGAAAGCTATTTTCCATTGTATTTGGATTTTACATTAAATCTATCTGAACCCAGAAAAAGGACTCTAGTCAGATAAACGTGGTTTCAGTCCCATCTCTGCTACTCAACCAGTTGTGAGACCTCATATGAGTTACTTTTTCTTCCTTCTTACATATAAAGTGAATATAACAGAAGCCACATCATAGGGATATTGTAACAATTATATAAAACAATACAGTAAAGTGCCCAGCATGGTACATGGCACATAGAAGTGTTCAAAAATTGATAGTAATTAAAATCATGACCACAGTGGTGATAATGGAATCCCTCCAGCCAAGTTCTAAGAGGCAATCCTCAAGCTGAACAAAGGAATCAAGAACTCAAAAAGCAAGTTGTCTACCATCACTCTTGAACTGGAAACATCCTAATCTGCTGCATAACAGAACAGCCACCCACCCCGGTAGGCTCAAAACAAATATTACCTCCATCTTCACAGATGTTTCAGCACAAGAAGCCCTCAGTGCATCCCTGAATTAAGATTAACTAAATAAACCATTGGCATTAATGAGCTGAGAGCAAAAAATCATGAGTTAATAGGTGTATTATATTGAGCCTCTCCAAGCATCAATTTTCTCAATTTCGACCTATGGGAGATGTCCATATCGGAGGATTTTGTGAGGAGTAAATGAAATATTTCACATACAAAGAAGCATCTAGAATAGTGTCTGACCACATGTTAGTTGATCAATGAATTTTGACTATCATTTAATATTCTACAGTGAAATATTTAAATCAGCAGATCAGCTCATAGGGGCCACATAAAATAAACTCAGCAGAAACAAGTTTGTTTTCCAGTTTTCAAGATTTGTGAATATTGAATTTCCCCCAAATTAAGTTTGACATCCTCTTTCCTAAATTGTTTGCAAAACACAGTGCCAGGTCTTCCTTGAGAAGGAGGTTACTAGATAACAGAAAGACTAGACAAATGGAAGGGCTTCTTCTGCATTTTGGAATATGGGCACTTTTGACACAGGCATATTTCTTCAAATCTACTCAACTATTACAACATGTGGTGGGCACCGTGTTAGTACAATTCATGTGATCAGGCTGCTTGAGACCCCCTCAGAGTAACCCTCACTAAACTCAAAAATCTCCCGTCAACAGCTCTGCCCACAAAACTTAGCTGCACTTCACTTTGTAAAAATAAGAAAAGTACCTGCTGGTCCTTTGAAAGCCCTTTTAATACATACAGACTCAAAAATTCAGCACTTTTAACTCTCATCAGATCCTGTCATTTCTCTTTCTATAATATTTCTTGAATCCATCTCAACCACCATACCTTCTATCAAACCTTTATGATAATATAAAGCAACTGTAAAAATCTCTTAACCTGCCCTACATCAGCATCATGGCAAGGTGAAAAATTTTAACTAGATCTCAGCTTTGAATCAGGAACAAAAAAGCTAAGAACACAGTGGAAGATGGAATGCAAGGGCTGATACACACATCATGGATGACTGTGGGGAAGAAGCCAAAGCTTGGTTCATGGAACAAAGGTAGATTCTGAGAAGGGCCAGCGTCTGGGGCTAATGGGGTAACACAGGAGAGACCGAAACTAAGCTGGCCACCTTGGTCTCACTCAAGATGACACAGGTACAAATTACCAAGTCCGGGTATTACAGTGGGAATCCATCCTTCAGAACCAACTCATGGCACTGAGTGTCACTGATGCTAGGGAACTGCTGAAAGTGATAAGGGGGCATAAACCTCACCAACCATAGAGGTACAGGCATAAGAATCATGGCTTGCCAAGTTTCATTCGACATATTGCTGCCAGACTTTAGATTCATAAAAACCCCTTAACAGTTTCCCCATTGGGTAGACGAGTAACTCCTCCACCTAGCACTGAAGGGAATGGCTCCAACTGTCACTATTTTTCAGCTCTTCTTCTCAAACTGAATCTCCTTGTCCCTTTGGATCTCTATGCATAACCAGCCTTCTCTCTTCTCATTTTTCCTTATTGCGCTACCAGTCATTTTCAGAATCTTCAAGCCCAGATGGCAATCCCAACCCCCAAAACAAGCCTTTTTGGATCACCCCAGCTGCAAACAATCTTACCTTCTTTTGCATTCTCACCAAACTCTGTACTACTTTTGCTACAGCTGTTTAAATATGGCTTATCTCTCCTCCAAGGGCATACTGTACTTATATAATCAGCAAATATTTGCTGAATGAGTGAAAGAATAGCTGAGTAAATATTCAAAACTAAATCTAATTACAATGCACAGTAATAATAAAATCGGTGTCGATGTTCCCAGAAAAGGAGAAAGGTACAGTTTTAAGCTTCAATATTTATTATAAAAAATATATATTCTCAAAGATCAACACACATTTGTTTACAAAAATCAGACTCTCGTGGGTTAATTCCATTTAAGCTTTTAAATGAGCTTTGTCTATGAAAATATTTGTGGAAAATTATTTACAAACAAAATCCCTTCCTGATTTGTTTTCCTTAACAAGTCTAGAAACATGAGAACATATATAATATATATATATAGTTAAAACCTACATGAGGGGCCGGAATGTAGCTCAGTGGCACAGCGCCCGCCTGGCAAGCCTGAGGTCCTGAGTTTGATCCCCAGCAGCGCCCCCCCCAAAAAAACCTACATGAAATCTCAAGGACCAGAATTTGTATATTTTCTCATTCTAGGAGATTCTTTTTTTAAAAAAAACAATTTTATTGATACATTCCAGGTATACAATATAATGACATTCATCACTGGAATTCATCATTTGCACCTTTACATAACCTCTCTTCATTCTTATTTTCCCCCATTCCCCTGCCCTCCCTTCAACCCCTCCATTCCTCCCTATTTATAAAGATTTTGCTTCCTTTTTTCATTTTCTCATATTAATTCCATTCTCCTTTCCTTTCCCCTACTCCTTCCCCTTTGCCCCTTTTCTTCCTATTTCACATTATCTATTATACCTTTTAGTCCTTATTTACACTTTCAGTTTCTCACATCAGAGAAACTATTCGGTATTTACACGTGTGTCCTATTTATTTCACTTAAGAGTATCGCCTCAATTTGTATTCATTCAGCTATAAATGTCTCTAATTTCTCATTCTTTGGGGCTGAGTAGTACTCCATTTTATAAAACACACACACACACACACACATTTTCTTTATCCAGTCTCTAGTTGATGGGCAATTGGGCTGCTTCCAAGTTTTAGCTATTACAAACTGTGCCGCTATGAACATGGGTGCACGTATATCACTGTGGTATGATTCTTTTAATTCTTTGGGGAAGATACCCAGCAGGGGAATAGCTGGTTAATATGGGACTTTCAGTCCTAGTTCTCTGAGGTATCTCCATAGTGATATCCACAGTGGTTGCACCAGTCTACACACTAGGAGATTCTTTTAAAACCAGTCCCCAATCCTACAGCAGCTCAACTCAATTCTACTGTTTATCAAGTCTTTCTTGAAAGATATTATTTTTTAATTAAATTCTTTTATTGGTACATTGTAGGTATACAACACAATTACATTTCTCATTGGGAATTGTACCTTTACATGATGCATCTTGGTTCTTATTTCTTCCCCATTCCTAGCCCTCCCTTCACCCCCTCCACCCTTCCCTATTTACAAAGACTTTATTTCCATTTTTTCCATTTCTCTTCATTTTTCCTTTGAAAGATATTATTTATACTGGCTTATCCCTAGTTCTCCATTATTTCCAGTGTCACAACTATGATATATTCTAAAAGCTTCTCCAATCAATGCAGATTCCTCCATATTTCAATTACCTTCCAAAAGTGCTCATAAACACAAGATATAAGAAATCCAAAATTGTTTTTCCAATATTTTCTTCTGATATTTTTAAGTAGTTAAGATTATTGTATTTTTTACCTAGTTTTATTTACTTAACATTTCATCTTTAGTCTTTCCTATGACATTATCAAAGAAATCATGACTTTTCAGTTATTACATTTCTACTGTTATTATGAAGGGAAAAATCCAAAAAATTTTCTAAAATTATTTTAACAAGATGGCTATTGCCTGGGAATTGAGGCAATCCTACCTATAATAGCAGATTAACCAAGCCTTTGGCACAGTTTCTTAAAAACTGCTGAGCTTTCTGGTGAAGACTAATTTGGGGAAATAAAACAAATTCCTCTAAAAATAAAACATTTTAATAATTATAAAATAAACTACAATACTTACCATTGTTTATTTTCTCAAGAGTTACTCAAATTTTAAAAGTTTGAAAGTCCTGATAAATTATAGCATTAGCTGTAAACTTAGGTTGCAAAGCACTGTTATTTTACACCTTAGGGTGGAGAAATTGGAAATCCCAATTCACAATACAGAGGTGCAAAAATCTAATTACATAGAATAATGCCCAAAGACTCTCTTTTTCTTCCAGTAAATGCCTTAGAGAATGAAGATAAATTGGAATCTTTATTCTTGTAGTGTTTGTGTTTGTGTGTGTGTGTGTGTGTGTGTGTGTGTGTGTGTCCTGGACACACATGCATGCACATTTATTATTGATGCTTGAGTGACAGACTTTTGAACAGCCTCTACTAGGAAAGGGCAAAATGATTCATGGGCAGCCTTGATTCTGCAGATTCTGCAGCCTCCCTTGGAGAAGTTCCATCTCGAGTTAACAGTAAGAGACATGTAAACCATCTTAAGTTCTCCATGATTTACTTTGGATATTAATCCACAAAGAGAAATATAACAAATACTTATGCTCCCAAGAGCTTACATTAAATATATTAAAGTCACACCACAAACTCCCAGGGCTCAGCAAGCAGCTCGGTAAAAAGCAGGCATGTTTAGGAACAAACAATAGAACACAGTTTTCTGGTTTCACAAACTCACAGTCATAGTGATTTAAAACTGAGTAAAGCTTATAATGAACTTGCCCTCCTTAGAGATCCTAAGTTTCTTCCAAGCTCTAGTCTAAAAAGCAAAACTAGTATCTTTCACATGGCCACAAAACTTAGTCCTTCAAAGGCACTTAGGACGCTACATAAAGGAGTAAGCAGCAGCTCCACTGAATAAGCAGAATCAAAAACAATATTTTCCACAAGTGATCACAGTCACTGGAATCGATTAAGGTTCCATCCGCACAACATAACTGTAGAACAATACCCTCATAAGTTAATATAAGTAAGAGAAATAGAAGAAAACATTCAGGGAGGAAAAACATGCTATCATTTTTAGGTTTCAATTCCAATTACCTAATTCTATATAAAATAAAAATTCCACTGTGGCCAGCTTTTCCAGGTTTAAAAAAATCTGGAACAGATTTCTAGAACTACAAGGACTTAAGACTGGTCTCCTCTTTTTCTAGTGTTGTTAGAAAAATATATGCACACATTGTTCTTTAGCCATAATTAGACGGAAGAAGCTTTAAATTTTCTTCCTTCTCATTTGGAAAAAGTACTTGGAAAATTTAAATATTATTTTACCATTATTTCACAGCATGCCTCCAATTTTTGCATGACCCATCTGATGGGAATAAAATTTACTTATTTTGTCACTTTTCTAAGCTCCCTAATGCCCTCCAAGGAAGATGCAGATTGGCTGTCTTTTCCTTTAAAAAAAAAAAAGAAGAAGAAGAAAGAGTGTGAAAGGAAAATTAACCTAACAGCTGATTTTTAAGACAGTAAGACAAGAACTTTGAATTCTATTAGGTAATCTTTTTTTATTTTGAGGACAATATATTACTGAAATTCAGAAACTGAAATAATGAGATTCCCTTTGCTCTTTTTGAGTCAAATCAATTATTAAATCTAAATGTATTAAATCTAATATATAATCATTATATACTGCAAACATGTACTAATAAAAACTGAAAAAAATCTTGATTTATATGCATTACTGAAAAACTGTCAAAAGCTACTATATGTGATGCTCTAAGTAGACAGGAAAAAAACTCACCAAAAACTCTCAATAGTACTATTTAGATAGTACCAAGTTCTTCACAGTCATGCCTTTTTCTATATAAATCATTCTAATAAATGTACCAGGATCTCAGGACATTGTCTCTGCTGGAAGTCCAGGCTTAATAGGTGAAATTCACTTCTAACTAGTCCATATATGTATCCAGAGGATTAAAGGTGAAGTAGAACTGTAAATAACTGAGACTACTTTCCACAATATGCTTAACCCAAGCATGGTGGTGCACACTTGTAATCCTGGCACTCAGGAGGCTCAGGCAGGAGAGCCAGCCTGGGCTCCGTAGTGAGTTCAAGGCCAATCTGAATTACATAGTGAGACCCTGTCTCAAAAAAGCAAAAAACAAAAAGCACAGTTTATTTGGACAGCACACACATGCCAATGACAATCACATTCCAATTTCCAAATATTGCTAAAAAGTACAGTTTTCAGACTTCTAGAACTAGATGGGAATCATAATGGTAATTTCCAATACTCTCCTATATTCAAATAAAGAGATTAATTGGCCCAACATCACAAAATTAGTAATAGAACATTTATGAAAAATTTTAAAAGTCATTGCCAACTCTTTAGTTTTCCTCTCTACCAATCCATCCTCCATCCCTGGAGGAATCCAAACAAAACTTTTTTATTAATGAAGGAATTAAGCAATCTTTGCTAATAAAAAACACACTGTCAAGAAGCCTTGTTAAATGATTTTAAATTTGGGTAAAAAAATGCAATGATTAATTTTATGTGTCAGCCTGACTAGGTCAAACACTACTGTGGGCGTGTGAAGTGTTTCTGGACGAGAGTAACATTTGAATTGGGAGATTGATTATCTTCCTAATGCAGGTGGACCTCGTCCAATCAGGCAAAGTCCTATATAGAACAAATGGCCTCAATAAGATAGAATTTAATCTTTTCTGATGCCTCCAGGTTAGGCATTGGTCCTTTCTAGCCTTTGAACTTGGACTGGAATATTGGCTCTTCATGGATCTCCAGCCTTTCAGCTTTCGGACTAGAAGAACACTACCAACCTTTCTAGGCCTCCAGCTTGCCAACTGCAAATCTGGGGACTTGTCAGCCTGCATAACTGCATGAGCCATTCTCCATAACACACACACACACACCACTCTATTGGTTCTATTTCTCTAGAAAGCTTTGACTAGTACAGATGTAATGGATTGAAATACATTACTGAGTCCCAATACAATTATCCATTTATTTCATTTAGCAGTATTAAACTGTTGGATCGATAACAAGTTAAAAGCAAGGCAAATGTCTAGATGTTCCATGTAATGAATTGAAAAATGTATCAGAATCATATCAGTGTTTCAGAATATACTCTGAAATATATGGAATCTGCATTTAGGACTTTCTAGCAAGTGATTTACGAAAGACAGTAAGAGCACTTGGCTCAGCTTCATCCCAGTTGGCAGAGGTTGCTAGCAAGAAGGCAGGGACATAGCCAAGCTTTGGACACGAGAAAAACCAGTTGGCCTTATCTGACTAGTGGCATCACCATCTCAAAGCTGCAGACTTTGCTGGCTAATGCCATAAGGCTCCCTGGGAAATGCATTAATTAAGTAGACTTTCTTATCTACTGACTAAAAATTTGTTTTGCACAAAATCAAAGTTAAGAGGTACTGCTATGGATCAGATCCATCATCTACATGATATCTGAAGTGCTTTTAACAAAATTTGTCCAGTCTCTGCTGTGTATCCAACCTTATCAAGAGATGAGATATGTTGAGATATGAGATATGTATGTAGACCCCAAATAGCAAGGGTTTTTTATATGTGTGTGTTTTCTATACTTACAAGATATTTCAAACATATAGAACAATAAAGCTAAATAAAATGTCAATATCCCATAATTAAGAGTTTTTAAAAATAAAATAGTACATGCCTGCTGCGCAAGCACAAGGACCCAAGTTCAATCCCCGGTACCAAAAAAAAATAATAAATAAAAATAAAATAGTCCAAATACATCCTTAGGTCCCTCTATCCTGCCCCACAACATCACCAGTACCACTATGCTGAAACTAGTGCTTATTCCTATAAATCATTTTAGATTCTTACAATGTATGAGGTGTGATGAAAAATTACAATGAACATTTTTTAAAATTTATTACAGTAAAAGACACATTGTTATGAATTCCCTTCAACATACTCCCCCTTACTTCAAACGCACTTATCCCATTGTTCTTTCCCCTTTCTGAAATAGTTCTGGAAATGCTTTTTTGTGAGTGTCTTTCTGTGGCTGCTTCAATGCTTTACATTGATTCAAAATGTTAATGACAATTTCTGACAAATAAAAACTATGGTGTGCTGCCTCGGGAGCACAAGGCCCCGAGTTCAATCCCTGGTACGAAAAAAAAAAAACAAACATATGGTTTGTTCACCTCCACCTTATTCACCGGATCTGGCATGGTGCAACTTCTGGCTCTTCTCCAAAGTCAAAATGACCATGAAAGGTAAATCTTTTGAATCAATTCAGGACATAAGACAGCCACGACAGCACAACAAAAGACTCTTACAAAAGAAGACTTCCAGAACTGTCTAAGTGGCAAAAACAATGGGATAAATGTGTTCAAAATGAGGGAAAGTATTCTGACAGGGATTAATGGTAATGTCTTTTACTGTAATAACATTTGATTTTAAATATTGACTACATTTTATCAAATCTCATCTATATGTATCTATACATAATTAACAGTATTGTTATGCATATTTTCAAACTTGACTCTCATTCTATAACTTACTTTTTACAAATTTTTCAGTTATTTAGTTTTATATTTAAATGTTCATTAATCCTTTTACATTGGTTTCTGTATCCCAGTTCTAATTAGTTTTTTATCTTTATTTTTTGGTAGTACATGTTTGCCATACATAATGATCACATTCATCATGGCAAATTTGTGCCTATACATAACATATCTTAATTCTTTTTTTTTCCCATTCGCCTCCCCTCCCTTCAACCATTTTTACCTTCACCATTTACAAAAGCTGTTTCCATTTCTTTCCTTCCATTCTTTTTTTAAAAATCTCTTTTCCCTTCCTTCCCTTCCTCCTGCATCCCTCATTCCTCATCCCATTTGAACAAGTTCTTCTTACTTCTCAATATCTGTCCTCCATTTTGCTCCTATAGCTTGCTTTTTTGACTCATATTCTGGTGTGTGTGTGTGTGTGTGTATAAATATACACACACTATATACATAAACATTGTATATTTAATTCTAATTTATTCATTTTAACTACTATCTATAATTCTAACAATGCAACTTATTTCCTTGTTGGTAGATCCCTCACTTAATCTCTTTTTGCTCGTACAACTGATGCTGCTGTGAACATTACTTTCTGTATCTCCTGGTATACATACGTATCTCTAGCGTGTGTGTCTAGAATACTTGGGAAAATTGTGCCAAACTGCCTCACAAAGTGGCTGGGCAATGCACATTCCACCAGCAAAGTGCCAAAGTTCCTTCCTCCCCCATCCTCAGAAACTCTTGTTATTATCCCATCTAATATTTTTGCCTATTTTTCATAGGTTAAAAGTAGTGCCCTAATTTTCATGTTCAGTACTAGTGAAGTTGAATTCATATCCTCTTCCCATACTTCATCTTCCTACTGACATTGCTTATGAATTTTAGGTGTGAATCCTTCTCAGATATAAACATTGCAAGTACATTTCTCAATCGATTACTTGTCTTTTCACTTCAATTATAGTGTTCTCTTGAACAAAAATTTTCAAGTTTAATGAAATCAAATTTAACTAGTGTCTGAACTAGAAAATCCTTACTTTTTTGTTCATAAAGATGGTCTCTCATATTTTCTTCTAAAAGTGTTTTTTGCATGAAAATATTTTAAAAACTGGAGTTTATAAAAAAAAATGGAGTTTATCTTTGATGTAGAATATGATTTAGGAATCCATATTTTTCCATACATATAACGATGCAGGTACTTCTAAAATAAATCAAGTTTCCATTTGAAATGGATTATTTTGAATTCTCTATTCTGCTCCAGTGATTGACTGTCAATCCCTGCACTATTAGTATCATACTATCTGAATTATTATAGCGTTAGAATAATCTCCAGTATCCCGAGAGGAAAGTCTTTCCACTTGGTTCTTCTTCAAATCTGTCTACATATTCTTCATCCAGTGTTCTTCTAGATGAATTGAGGGTGACTTATGTTAAGTCCCATGGAAAAATAAGGTTGGCATTTTTATCACAAATAACAATAGTATGCTTATGATGAAGCTGATACAGCTTTGCCATGTAAGACTGCCGCTTGCCCATATAGTACTTAGGTGTGAACTAGGATGGCAGACGCAGCCAGAATGAAGAATTCAGCATGGGCTGCCTCTTAGCTCTGCTTGCACTCCAGCCCCAGACACCCTGAATCAGAAATCATGGGTGTCCAACCTAGCAATCTGTGTTTTAGCCAAGTCCTCCAAGTGATTATGATCCACTATGAAGTTTGAAAACACTAGTTCAATCAGTCCTCTATTAAATGATACTTAGTTCCTTATCTAGTATAAACAATGCTGTGATAAATCACGTTAGATAGTCTTTTGTACTTGTGTAGGTGTATATAAATAACTTTGCTGAAGTGGAGATGCTAAATCAAAGAGCAAATGCATTTGTAATTTAATAAAATGAACAAATCACACTCCCTAGGAACTATATCATTTTGCATCACACTATTATATGAGATTGTCATTTACTCAGCTTTATCAACAATGTGTTCCCAAACTTTTGTGTCTTTGCCAATAAAAGATGCCTGTTTTATGCAGATGTAGAGGCAATAAAGAATCCAGAAATATCATCCCACCTAGCTGAGTATGTGTCCTCCATTAAAACTATGAAGAGTTAACAGAGAAGGGGGGAATTATTCCTAGCACAGAGGTTTGGAATGTACACTGCAGTTTTACCTAAGGAGAGCTGTAAATGGCAGTTACATATAACTAATATTGTACTTCTAGTTCTGCATTATAATTCTGGTGTACTATTTCTTTTATATACATTACAGTTTTTATAGGCCAGCCTGGAAACCAAACCAACATTTACAATATTGTTTCTAGAAGAAAAAGCATTCCAAAATCCAAACCACTGACACAAATGTGAAACATTTGGAATACATGAAGGATTGCCTGAAAATAATAAAAGAAACTGTAATTTCCATTTTGCAAAGGAAAACATTTCAAAAGTGGATCCTCTCTTGGACTAGGTAAACTTCTTGTGGTTCACTGTATATAGATCAGAGATGGGTTGCTCTCGTGAAAGCAAATTTGACTTGTATGATCAGACTAGTGTCTGTCATCTGTCTGCATTCCCCATGTCACCATTAGAGGTTTGTCCCTATTAGAATCACCATTAGAGTATGTCACTCTCCGAGACCCCATTCAGTGTCAGTGCCCCAAATGGAAGCCTCCTGGGGCATCCAATACATCTAAAGAAAGCTGCTTCAATCTCAGAGCGGGTCCTCAATCGTTTCCCTTTAGCAAATTTGGTCTCTGTTGGACAAACCTGGACTTAACAGTAGCACAAGAAAGAGGCAGGTCCAAATCCCCATTAAGCTGGTCCCATCATTTATTAGTTATTTAACTTAGGCAAGTTACTTTATCTCTAGAACACATTTTGCAGGTATGGAAGCCATCTGTTTGTCTACTCTTCTTAAAGAAATATAATAGGATTCTTTCAAAGTACATGAGGCCCTCCTAATAAAAGTTACAAACAGTAGAGGAAAGGTAATTATTGGAAAAGGAGAAACATCCTACCCTAAAAAAATGTGTTTTTTTAACAAAAATAGAAATGTTGTCTGTGAAGCAGGTTAACATACCTATCATCTCACATAGTTACTTTTTAAAATTAGTATTGTTCTTAGTTTTAGTTAACTTTCATTTTAATAGGCATGTGACTACCATATCTTAAAAACATATCACTCATCTCAGTGTTTCCTTTATGTTACTGGTCATAAGATTCTCTTCAGCTACCTGATAAAAAGTAGAAAATCATGTTTCCTATCTCAGACCTACTGAATCAGAATCTATTTTAGAGAGGCAAAAGAATCTGTTTTTAGTATGTTCCTTCAACAGATTCTTATGATCTTGCCAGTCTGATTTATTTAACAGCCATCGTAGTTAAGTATACGTTTGGACATTTCCAGGGACGAAGACTTGAGTTCCAGAGAAATTAGTTGTTTAAAATACCTACCCAAAAGCATCAAACCCAGTTCAGAGCTCTCCAGAGAACAGAAAGTCGTCCTGTTCTTCTGGCAGATGTGTGAGTGTCAGAGTGCTGAGATCTCTTTTCCAATATCCCTTTGTTTTGTTGTGATGAGGAGTAATAAAATGAGAGGCAAGAGAAAACTACTAATATACAACTACACCATCAAGGTAATTTTTAAAACAGATGTAAAAGAAAGAAACAGACAACTGTTGGAAGAAAAACCTCTGTGTAGCAAAGTCTTCTTTAATGTCAGGTTGTTGACTTTATGAAACAGAAAAAGAACGATCCCAATAGGATTAAAGGATGGTTTTTTGGCACAAGGCCTGCAGTCTAGTCCATTCCTGAATCTGCTGTTGTTTCACGGAGCATATTAAATAACTTCCATGGAGAATTCTGAAACTTCAGGATAGTTCCCAAAATCCATGAGCATTCCCATTTTGTAGATATGGAAGCCATCTGTTCAGCTACTTTCCTTAAAGGAATATAATGGGATTCTTTCAGAGTACATGGAGCTCTCCAAATAAAAGATATAAATATTACAGGAAAGGTTATTACTTGCAGAAACATTCTATGCTAATAAATGTTTCTGAAGTCTGTTCTCACCAAGGAAGCTGGTCTGGAGAGTATAAATAGATATGATTGGGTCTGCTTTATAACAAAGGTACCAGAACAGGGGAACAGATGAAAAACACTAAGGTAATGAATGTGGAAAGAAAGCTCTAAGAGGTACATAAATTATTTATGTATAAAGCTATAAGAAACTTGGGTTGAGAATTTCACTTGAGTTTGCACTTTAAATTTCCACTTTGTTTCACTGTAACATCTACATGATAATGTTAGGCCTACTATGAATATTTTATTTTTATTTTGCTACTACAGGAAGTGGAAGCTCACTCAGCTGTGAGCAAAAAAGTAAAACAATTTATTAATTTTACTTTCTCCCCCTTGTATTGTTGACTTATATATTACACTAAATATTCAAATAAACTAAATTTACATATATTTGCACTACATATACATATTTTTTCAAATATATAATATGACCAAAACTTGAAAATGAAGATTTGTGTATAAAGTAAAAGAATCAATTTCCAGGATAAGATTGAAGGTTATCTTTTTAGTTTCCATTTAATATAACAAAATAGAACTATTTTATATTTATGATGATATAACAGAAAGTAAATATTTTCTATTATGGAAGGAATGAATACATACATGAATGAACTGGGTATGTGTGAAAACACACTTCTTGCCTCCTGTAATATCCTCCCTCTCTCCCTTCCCCCACTACCACCACCCGGGATCCCACAGTTCATCTTTTAATATCACAGTCAAGAGCAACTTCAATATTCTTACCCCTAATTATCTTTCTTCAATATCTGCCCACCCATATAGCCTTGGTTCAACATCTGTCCATTTTCCTACTGCTTCTCACAGGCTTCCCAGCCATACTGTGCACTGTCTCTACTCCAGAGTCCTGGCTTCACTATGCAGCAGACTTTTCTCATGCCCAGTGATAGGCTCTTCTGCTTTTCAAAGCCACTATTGCATGTTCATAAGTATCCTCAAACCCCTTCTCCACCTTCCCTTTGTTCACAGAAGACTTCCTTTTTTAAAGAAATAGAAGTATTAAAGTCTCATTTCTCTCCTGCCCAGCTCCAAGTTCATCTCATCATCAACTATACTTTCCTCCTTCCTGCTTATCTCAAAAGAAAGACCACTCAATATTTTCCTTCCAATCCCTCACATATTAGCTATATCCTTTTTCTTGGATCATTGTTATTATCTCTTTCTCCATGAGTTTTTACCCATAAATTTGTTCAAGTCCCAAAGAAAAAGAAATACTCATCTCCCTCTCAGGCCATCTGCCCATTTTCTCTCTTCATCATCAACCTCTTAAAACAGAGCACTAAATCTACTGTCCCCTGATCCATCACCTCTGTCTACCTCTTAATCTCCCACTCTTCTCTTAGAAACTCAATTCTTGCACAAGCTGCACACCCCAGAGGTTCCCACATATGTGTCTGCTCTTCCAACCTCTCTGGAAGACTTGCCATCCAGGTATTCCCAATTGTCTCCCGCTAAATAACTCCACTTGGAAGTCCTTCCAGACACTTCAAACTTGTACCCCTATCTCAGTTAAAATATTCACCATCACCTGGGTACCTGCAGTAGTAATCTCAGAATTTTCATTTCTCTCCTTTGTTTGGAGTGACAGTCACCAAATCCTGCCCTTTTCACTTCACAATTGTGTCTCAAGAGCAGTCTGGCAACCAGTGGTTGGTTCAGGCTCTCATGTCTTGCAAGGACTGCAATGGGCTCCTTCCTACCTGTCTCCTAACTCTAACTGCTCCCCTTTTAAAACTGCTCTTCACACTACTGTGAAGCACATAGTTGATAAGGTTCCTCTCCTGATCAAAATGACCTTGGACTCATCCAGGACCTTCTCCAGTTGGCCCCAGCCCACCTCTCTAGCTCCTCTTAATCCACAGAGCACGATATATACCAGTGGTGATGAACCAATGCACGAGTGCTGCAGCAGGCTGTTTGTACGACTGAGGGGGTCTAAAAGGTTCGCCATCACTGGAAGCTACTGACTTGGTCACATCCCTTATTGTAGTTAAGCACAGCACATGTCTAGCCCTGAACCTGTACTGTTCACTTTTCCTGAAACTCCCAGACCCAGACAAACTCCTATTTATCTTCAAAGTCAGACTGAAATTCACTCTGAATCTTCTGACTTCCCTTCACCCACCACCTCAGTCATAATTAATTGCTCTTTTCTATATTTACTCAGCCCTTGCCTTAAAGCCCCAGTCTGCCCATTTCCACACTGTCACGCAGTGATGTATTCATGTGCCCTTTCTCCCTAATACCGCAGCTCATTCAGAGTGCACAACTCTCTCTGTTCCAGAGAGCTAGAGATCACTGAAGGCATGCAGTATACTTGAAACTAACATCGTAAATATCAGCTCTACACAAGTACATTTTTAAAATTAATTTTATTGGTACATTTTAGGTATACAATACAATGATATCCATCATTGGAAATTTGCACCTTTACATAATCTCTCTTGGTTCTTATTGTTTCCCCCTTCCCCTCCCCTCCCTTTAACCGCTCCATCCCTCCCTATCTACACAGATTGTGTTTCCATTTTCTCCTATTAATTCCATTCCCTTCTTTCCTTTCCCTACCCCTCCCACTTCCCCTTCCCCTTTGTCCCTTTCCTGCATGTCCTCGAAAATTCCTCCTCCACCATAGGGCTCCAAGGAAAGCAAATCAACATAACATATTTACCAACATTTAAACTTAGAAACAGCACCTCAGAAATTCTTTTAAGACTTCATTCCAAAATCCTCCCATTTATTACATACTTTGAGTTTATTTTCCCTTCACTAGAGGGATTTCAAATAAACGATAATTTGTCATAAAGACTCATCCTAAAGCAATAAGTTTAACACATTGCAGTGGTTTACTATGAGGAAAATTGAAAAAAAAAAAACAAAGATGATCAGTAACTTAAATTTTACTGTCCCAACACACAGGTTTGACTTGCTCACAGGAGCCTGGGGCTTAGAAGAGGAGCTCCTGAGGGAGCATTTATTCCTCTTCTCCAAATTCCATCTGAAGCTTGCTGTTTTGCTGGGGGCAAAGCAACAAAGCTACATATTTACAAAGAAAATTTTAAAATGAAAATTTAAAATTTAAAGTGAAATTTTTTTTTTTGGTACCGGGGATAGAACTCGAAAGTGAAATTTTAAAGTGAAAATTTTCACTTTAAAATTTTAGATTTAAGACTGTCTTACATGACACAAAAACACTCAGTTGATTTAATTCAACTCAATGTGAGGGGGAAAGAATCAAGATAAACAGGCTGATCTCACAAGTTATTTACTTTCAGTAAAAGCAAAGGCTCAAATTTCTCTTGGAAACAATTTTAAGAAGGAGACTCTTAAGAAGAAAGAAGTGAGCTGCGTTCTCCTCTGTTTTGCGAACAGCTTCTGTGATGCTGTAACTTGTTCGTATTTGATTAATGAGGGCAGGTGAGAAATAAAAAGCAGAGCATATTAACTCCTCAGAGGGTGTACTGTATTCTATAGAGGTCCTCGGCAGTGAGTATAAAGTAAACGTGAGTGCACAATGCCTTCTCTGACTCACTGGCTCTTCAATAATATCCATATCGAGTAAGCATATAAAACACTAAATAATAAGCAAAAAAATTTTGTCCCACATATTTGAAAACTAATTCCAAGTTGAAGGAAATTCCCTTACAAATAGAAACAGATGGAAAGTCTTGTCTCATTCTCCACCTAGGAATTAAAAAAAA
>NW_004624814.1:8599492-8626408 GCF_000247695.1 Heterocephalus glaber | reverse complement strand
CAAAAGAGAAAGAGAAAATAAAATACTCAAAGTTCAATATCTTTTCATGATTTTGTATTTTAACTATCTCTTTTATTAATTTTTCAACTCCATTCCAACAACAGATAAAAGCCCTCTACCCTGAAATTTGTGATAACCAGTACACTGCAGTTGAAAATATGGTGACAAAGCCTGAACTTCAAGAAGACAGACTTTTAAAAATTCCATGAGAAGAGGATTATGACTCTGGAGCAAGCGATTCTGAAAGAGTGGAGAAGCATCCATCTGTTCATATTGTCTGCAGTTCTGTCTACACAATCACAGGTTAGGCTTTCAACAAGGAAGAAACAATGGAGGCTCCTACACAGTGCTATTACGACCTCTGATTTCAAAAGGGCTGGGACACAAAACAGAATGAGAAGCTCCTCCAGAACAAATGCAAGAGGGTGCTGCGGTGCTGCAAAAATAGCATCAGACTGAAACCTCTAATATATAAGAACAACAATAGGAATACCAGGAAGAGGTAAGTCAGATATTTGATGCCAATGACATGATGCTGCTAGAATAGCAAAGTGAAAGGAGAACTGTTCCACTATTACTTTTGTCCTTGTCTTGTCTCCCAAGAATAATGACTTTCAGTAAGAAAATAATAGACTAAATATGTCTGCAGAAAAAGAAAGCCCAAGACCAGAAAAGAGACTTAATATAAATGGACTGTGGAAGAGAGTATGGAAGTTCCTCAAACTAAAATAGATCCACCATATGATCCAGCCATCCCACTCCACTCCGAGGTTTATAATGATCTCAGCATACCAAAGAGATACCTGCATGCCAATGTTTATCACAGCACTAATCTCAATAGCTAAGATATGGAATCAGCTTACCTGCCCATAAACAGACAAATGGATAAAGAAAGTATGACACAATAGAGTATTACTCATCCCTAAAGAATGAAATCCTGTCATTCACAATAAAATGGATGGAAGTGGAGGACATTATGTAAAGTAAAACAAGCCAGACACAAAAAGACAAGTAGCATATCTTCTCTCTCATATGTAGATACTAAAAAATGTCAACTTGAAAGTAAAACAGTGATTACTAGAGAGTAAGAAGGGTACGAGGTTGAGGGGTGGAGGGGAGAAGAGGAGTTTGGATATGATCAATGTGTACTGTATACATGTGCGGAAATATCACATTGAACCCCATTAGTATCTACAATTGTTATATGTCAATAAAAAATAAAAAGCGGGCAACTGGATGCTGTTTTTTAAAACTATAATCAGTGTACTGAGAAAATTCACAAATAAGATTTCTAAGCTGTTGATAACTAGCAGAGGTGCTGGAAGAGCTGAATAAACAAATACAGATCTGATTCTCAAAAAGATACGAAGAGGAATAAATGGAGAGTTGTGCGTGTGTATTTAAATCTTTGGGATTCATTTTTGCACCAGGAAAGATTTGGAGTTGATGTTAATGAGATGGCTTGAAATTTCATGATTTTAAAAAAATCATAAATGGTATCTGTTTCTAAACAGATTTTGCTATCAAATTTATTGGAGAAATAACAGACATTCATTCTAAAAAGCAGAATCAAAACCAGAATGACTGTTATTGGGGATAAAGGGATACTTATTCTCTACTCTTCATATTTTTATGAACAGGAATCTGACACAACCGGAAGCAGTGGTTGCCTAAAAAGGAGTATAGAGTTCAAGACAAAGAAATGTATTGTTTCTCCTGCCTTGCTTTCTATTGGATTAAATGACATATAGTAAATGAAAGCCCTTGAGATCTCTGCAAAAGTGTGGCATTTCTTGGACCCAAAAGAGTTTAGGAAGGTTAAATAGACAAAATACATTAGTTATAAAGAACAATGCTATGCAGGTAGGGTGCTATATTAAAAAGCGATCTGGCTTCAGACATAGAAGGACAAGTACTGTATTATTCCACTTACACGAGGAACATAGAATAGACAAATGGTGAAATAGAGAGTACTAGGGGCTGGGAGAGGAGGAGGAGTTATTATTTAATAAGCAGAGTTTATGTTGGAGATTTGGATAATGTCTGAGTGTGCCCCCCCCCACCAGCTTTGTGTGCTAGAAGCTTGGTTCCAGTACGGTACAGCAATGTTGAGAGGTGACAGAACCTTTCGAAGGCCGGGCTCAGTACACAGTAATTAGGTCTTCAAGGGGGTTGACCTTAGAAAGGATTAATATAGCTCTGGAGTGACTCCAATGAGTTCCACTAGAGTGAACTGTTATAAAAGAGTGAGGCTGGTCCCTCAGTCTCTCTATGTGATCTCTTCTGCATGTGCTCCTGCCACTGTGATGTGATCCACCGAAAGGTCCTCACCAGAGGCCAAACAGACATGACCACCTGATCCTGGAATTTCAGCCTCCAAAATTGTGAGCTAAATAAACCTTTTTACTTTATACATCATACAGCTGTAGGTATTTTGTTATAGCAACATAAAACAGGATGAAAAAGTTCTGGTTATAGTGATAATATATAATATTGTGAATGTACTTAATATCACTGAATTACACATTTATAAACAGTTAAAAATGATAAATATTGTTGTGCATTTTTTTTTTTTTTGGTACTGGGGATCAAACTCGGGACCTTGCGCTTGCAAGGCAGGTGGCAGAATCACTGAGCTAAATCCCCGGCCCTGTTGTGTATATTTTATCACAGTTTGAAAAAAAGATCTGGCTGTGTTCAGAGACTAGACAGACCTGGGTTTGAAAACCAGACCCTTGTAATTTGAATTCTCTTCCCACACAGACTGAAAGCTTGCACCTGACCAATGGTAAGATACCAGGGAGAACTGACTGGGCCTGGGGAAGAGGGACTTGGCACAGGGGAGGAAACAAGGAAGAATGCAGCCCTGGCACAACTCACTACCAAATAACTATCCAAACATGGATCAAGTGGCTTGGGGAGATAGTGAGTCTCCTATTACTGGAGGTATCGGAAGTTGCTCACCGACTTGATAAGGGCATTCAAGCAAGAGGTGATCTTTAACAATGACCTTTAAATTCTCTTCCTAAAGGGCAAGCAGGTGGTGTTTATTCCTTTGCTATAATCTCCTTGAACTGTGAGACATATTCAAAACTGCTCCCGAATAATGGTGAAGTAGGAAAACAAGGGAGATGGAAAAAGAACTCTCAGATGATTTAGTTATTCAACTTGATCCTGGATAATTACAATCAGAATATTCAAGAATAGGTAATTTTAAAAAGAATCCTTAGAAATAAGAGTTGTCAAATATGCCAATTATTATGATATAAGCTAATGGAATACATAAGAACCCTTTACATGGGTACTTAGAAAGGACTAATTCAAGTACATGTGAAAGAGGTCTACAGTCAACTAACTCCCGTTCAGAGAAAATATTTATTCATTTATTTATGCATTCACCAAAGAAGAACTGATGGCAGATGACATGAAATAAAAGAATGCTAGGAAAATGAATAAGAGAAATCTGCTACCAAGAGCTCAGGCTGGTTACTGTGTTCCAAGAGGTGCAAAATTCAGTGTAGGTGATATAGTATGCATCTATTATGTTTTTCTTTTTAAAACAATTATTTTAAAAATTGTTCACACCCTGACACCTAAGAATTCTAGAAAAAAAATCCAGAGGGGCATATAAATATTTATTAGTATGCTCAATAAAATATTATTTATAAAAATGGAAATTTGAAAATATCCAACAAGAGAAGAATAGTTTGGTAAACTATAGGATACACAGAAGCTAGTATCCTGGGAGGCAGGACCCCACCTGCTGCAGGCATCAAACTTCCAACTCCTGGCAGGCTCTTCACCTTGGTTCCCCTCAGCACAGGGCTGCACAGGTGACTACCAAACAACTGACCTGACCAAAGAAGAGGCCAACACCCTGGAGAAGAGCTAAGCCTACCCACAAGAGTTGGCTGCTTTAGGGATGAACCAACAGCGCTAGCCCCAAGAAAAGCCCACAGCTGGTGTAAAATAAAACAAGAAAAAATCAGTTTGGAGCTTGACCCTGAAAGTGACTTCACAGTGGGACACAGTTGGAGAAGAAATCTAGTACAGCACCTGCCATATTGGAGAGTTAATCAGATGCCATTTTGGGAAGAGGTTGATTGTGTGGGACTGCCACGAAACACCTATACTACAGCTTCACTCCAGGACTGAAGTGTTACCCTACCACACTGATTCGGTGAGAGACAGCCACAGAGGCAGACTGGGAGAGGGTAAGGGCTAGACATAGAACTCTCAGATCCCCTGAGAAGTTCAAGCTCAGGCCAAGAAGGACATTGGACCAACATTCTGTGGTGAGACTTGAGATTCAGCGAGTCTGGCTTTCAGAGGTGGTTGGATCTGAGAATGGTACATTGAGTGGAGTGGTGCTTGAGCATCTGTCCCGGCAGTTACATCCAGAGGAGACTAGTGATGATGGCTTCTCCATGCACGAATGTGAGTGGGGACAAGTCTCAGCTTGGACAGTTGCCACAGACTGGGGATTATAGACAGGGGACCTCCTAAGCAGAGGGGTCACTTCACCAACCCACAGGTTATAAAGACAGGGTGAAGAGAACTGTGACTTGCTGGATTCCAAAGACTGCAGGTCCTAGAAGTAAACCAATCATTTGGAAATACATTGGAGGGGTTTTTTTTTCTTTCTTCTTTTGACCCATTTTTTTAATTCTCTCCTAAGCTCTGAGAGTCTTTAGTTGTTCTTCTTGTCATTTTGTTGTTTATTTTGGTGGTGTTTGGAATTTTATCTCTATTTTCTTTTTTCCCCTTTTTTATTAATATTATCTTTATTTGTTTGATTAGGTCCTTTTTTCTCTCTTCTGTTCTTCCTCTCTTTTAACTTGTTCCCTTATTATTTTTTATTTTTTCTCTCAGGTTACTCTCTTGTTTTTTATTATTTATCCTTTTCTTTGTTGTTTTTTCTGTTATTTTATCTAATACTACTAATTTCCTTTTACTCATTAATTCAGGCTTCCATTCTCCACTGCCTCTATGCTTATAAGTATAAACATTAAGCTTTATGACTCTATAGATAGTTAAATATATCTTACTATGGTTGAACACTTTTATAGTGTTAATGGAAGTAAAGTTGTTCTATTGAGTAGATATGTAGTGTAACTCAATACCTGGCTTGTCTCAGCATTTATATTACACCTATAGATCTTTTTCCTATGGTGAAAGTGGTACATTATTGGTTCATGGGGTTTGTCAATACACAGTTTGTACCTGATGCTGTTGCTGTTGTTGATTTTACTACTTTAGCCAAGATGACATAATTGTTGCTACCAATTGGTTTTCTCCATATGCTAATATCTGGATTGCCTGGGAGTCATAAATAATACTGCTGCCTATTCCCAATGAACTAGATACTGAGCCAAATAAGCTGTAATGTATCCTCTCAAATAAACAGAGGGGGTTGGACAGAGTCAAAGGCCAATACGTAGCTATGCCCAGAGGGCATCTCTGAAAGGTAGACATTAACTAAAGAGGTCTCCATGCTAGCAACAAATCTACCCACTATAATAATTCCACAAGCTTCAGCTCAAAAAACAAACAAAAAACAGAAACATGAAAAAACAAGGCAACAAAATGCCTCCAAAAAACTTCAAACTCCAAGGCTGATCCAGGGGACATCAAGGGGAAGTAAATCTAAACCCATACAGATGATATCTGAAAGGATAACAATGGAGATAACAAAATAGATCAATAAAGTGTTTGGTGTACTCAAAGAAAATATAATTAAACAGATAACGATTCTAATGAAAGAAATAATTAGCAAGAGTAGAGAAGACATTAATAAATAGTAGAGGAGCTAAAGAAAGAGATGCAAATCATGAATCCCCACCATAGAAAAGAACTGGAGTCCATAAAACAGTTCCAAAGACAAATTCATGAGATTAAAAATTCTATTGAAAGTATGGGCAGCAGTAGCAACGAATGTGAGTACAGAGTGTCAGATTTAGAAGACAGGACTGTGGCTAATGATCAATTAATGAGCAACACTTTAAAAAACAACAAGAGAATATTAAAATGGATCTAACAGCTGCTAGATAATGCAAAGAAGACAAATCTAAGATTAATTATAATTAATGAAAAATCAGAAGATAACACAAAGGGCATATATAACCCCTTTACAGAAGTAATAGCAGAAAATTTTCCAAACATGGAAAAAGAATTTAACATACAGATAAGTGAGGCATACAAAATCCCCAATAGCCACAATCAGAGAAAAACCACCCCAAGGCACATCATAGTCAAAAATACAAGAAATACAACACAAGACCAAAATCTTAGAAGATGTTAGAGAAAAGTAACAAATCGCTTATAAAGGAAAACACATCTAAATTAACAGCAGACTTCTCAACACAAATCTTAAAGGCAAGAAGAGTTTGCAATGAAGTTTTTCAAACCCTAAAAGAAAACAACTTCCAACCCAGACTGATATTTTCAGACTTTAGGTCAAAACTGATCAAAAAGACAAAGAAGGTCACTACATACTGGTAAAGGAAACCATTCAACAGGAAGACCTAACAATGATAAACATATATGTACCAAACAATGATGTACCCAACTTTAAAAAAAAATACTACTAGAAAGAAAAAAAGCAGGTAAGTATAAGTACAATGATGGGGGGGACTTCAATATCCCGCTTTCACAAACAGATCAATCAAACAAAAAAATCAACAAAGAACTATCAGAGTTGAATGAAACCTTCAAACAAATGGACTTAATAGATATATACACAGTGTTTCACCCAATAACAGAACAGAACACACATTCTTCTTGCCAGTACATGAAACTCTCCAAAAATACCACATAAAGTACATTTATGTAAATGCAAAAGAATTGAAATTTTACCATGCATATTATTATAGTGCAATGAAAATAGAAATCAATGACAAAAGAAACCACAGAAATTATGCCAACTCTTGGAAATTATGCAACACACTCTTGAATAATCAATGGGCCACAGAAGAAATTAAGAAATAAGACAGTTCCTAGAATTAAATGATACCAGCACAACGTACAAGAACTTATGGGACACAATGAAAGGGATCATATCAAATTAAAAAGCTTCTGCACAGCAAAGGAAACAATCAACAAAGTAACTGGTCACTTGGGAGTGAGGATTTGCCTTCCCCAAACAAACTCAACAGCTAAATTAAAGATATAAGTCCTTACTTACTGAGCACCTAGCATGTTCCTGGTTTTGTGGTAAGCTGGAGAAGGGATATATACATATATATAATAGATACACACAATTCAATCATCTGGGAAACTTATTATGAGGGATGAGGACAAAGAAAACAAAGACCAAAAGCAAAGGACTATTTATCCATTCAATGGCATTTGAATGACCCACATTTGTGGAGTTTATAGTCAAATGGGAGAGAGAGAGAGACATTAATCAGATACTATCACAAATGTGTAGTTACAAATCATGGCCAATGATGTGAAAGAAAATAGAGAGGCTACTAGAGCTGACAGGAGGATCTGACTTGTTCTGGGGTTAGAGGAGGATTCCTGGATGAAGCCCTATAAGCTTGCATCCTGGAGATGTGAAAGAGGGGCTGACTCTAGGAGGTGTTTAGAATGAATGAACAAGCTGTGTGGACAGGTGGAAGGATGAAGGGGTCAGGCATTGCATCTGACTTCTAAGTTTCTAACCAGTATAACTGAAATCAAAGGTGTTATTGTCAGACAGAACAAAATGGAAAAAAATTACCGGCTATTCCTCAGACAGAGGACTAACACCTAGAATATATAAAGAACTCAGAAAAATTAGATCCCACAAAATAAAAGACCCAGTCAAAAAATGGGCAACTGAAATGAATGCTATTTCTCAGAAGTACAGGTGGCCAATAAATAAATGAAGAAACATTCAACACCACTGGCCATTAGAGGAATACAAATTAAAACACCACTGAGATACCATTTTACTCCAGAAAGAATGGCTATCATTAATAAATCAAATAATGCTGGCAAGGCTGTGGAGGGTAAAGGAACACTTCTACATTGTTGGTGAGAATATTCCAATTTTGTTTTTTCTGTATAAATATACTTATATGAGATATTAAGAGAAAAAAAGGGAGACAGAGTGAAGAGAAAGGAAATAAATATATTATTTAACAATGTATTGAGGGATTATGGATAATTTACTTTTTATCATTATATTTTCTGTTTATGTTTTGTGTATAGTAAGAATTCATTGTTATTAAAGTATTAAAATAAAAATGATGCCTTTTAATATTTTTCCCTCATTCTGTCCTAAAATCTTCTAGATTTAATAGTAACAAGAGGAGGGAAGGAGAAGTAAAAGGAATTAAGATGCTTTGTGTACATGTACCAACTCCTCATGATGAAAGTAGTCATTATATACTGCAAACATGTACTAATAAAAATTTAAAAGTTAAAATACAATTATTACACAGCAAAAAATAATAGAAATAGAACAAATATCATTTACTGTACCCTTATGAATAGAATATACCACACGCATCCCTTAAGCCTAAAAATAAAATGTAAATTACTTATTATTCCATTTTACATATGGAGGAACTGAGGCTCAGCATATAAATTGTACAAGATTTCCCAAACAGACTGCTCTGAATGTCTGTTACATACTTTGCATTGAATCACACAGTAACCCAAGTCTCTCTCCTGCTTCTCCAAGCAACTGCAAGTTTTAGAAAGATAAGAAACAGCCTAGAATAGGGCCAGGGATTTGGCCTCAGCCGGGGATTTAGCTCAGTGGTGCCATGAAGTGCAAGGTCCTAAATTCAATCCCAGGTACCAAAAAAAAAAAAAGAAATAGCCCAGAATATTTCCCTCTGAAAACAGATGAATTATTAATCTTGTGATAAGATTATCTTATCATTCTGAGTTACTATCAAAACTAAACTAGGGTAATGCTAAGGACATAAATTATACAAATTCAAGTGAAAAAAATCAAAGACAAGAAAAAAAAATTTTTTGGTACTGGGGATTGAACCCAGGACTTTCACACAGCCCTTTCTTTCTTTCTTTCTTTCTTTCTTTCTTTCTTTCTTTCTTTCTTTCTTTCTTTCTTTTCTTTGTTTTGAGATAGGTTCTCATGATGTCACTAAATTGCCAGGCTTGGCTTGAAATTGTGATCCTCCTGCCTCAGCCTCCCAGAGTTCTGGGATTCCACGCATGCATCACAATGTTGGCTACAGACCAGAATTTTAATCTCAGGTCTTAATTAAGAAACTGAGGCCAGTCATGGTGGTACACACTTGTAATCCAAGTTACTCTGAAGGCCAAGGCAGGAAGAATGTTAAGCTGGGGGCCAGCCTGGACAATTCAGAAAGCTCCTGTCTCAAAATAAAATAAAGGAAAAAGAGATGGAAAGTGAGGGTAACAATATCTACAGAAAACAATACAGAATGGGGTTAGGGCCCTGCTCAGCCACAGACCAGCCACAGGTAAAGATCTTGGCATCACCAGGCTGTCAGCAGTCATCACCATCACTACAGAGCGGAGGCCAAAGAAGAACAAAGAGAAAACGCAGGCAAGATGAATTTGATCTGCTTTTATCCCCCAAACTAATAAAAATGTGTTACAGGTTATAAAGTTAAGAACTTCTCACAATCCCAACCCAAGTAAATGCATTGGCCTGTTCACGAGCAGAGAAGAGCCTCTGTTAATTTAGAAGCAGATGTCTCAAGAAACAATAGAATTGGCCTCTGTTTTCTTGACACAGAACAAAGAATCTGAGCTTGCTGGTGAGAAGGTCTATGACTTTTTTTCCCCAACCACCCAGGACTGTTTAACCCAAATGAGATGAAATTTACAAAAAGTAACTGAATGATGAGAAAGAGTTAATGTAACTTACTTCCCAGTGTAATTTACTGCACATTCTCTGGCAGACAGGCCCTAGACACACTGTCTTTTCACTCCATCATTCTCTTGATACATAATAGGGGCCATTAAGCTAGGTAGAAAGATGAATTGCTACAGATGATTATGCATGCCTTCAGCAGCCCATGAAATGCACCCAAGAACAATAAAAATATCTGATGACCTGTCAAGGAAATGCTTATGAAAATGAGAACATCATGATTATACTTCTGTTTGTTCATCTAAAGGCTATCATGAAATATAGATGGAAAACCCTCACTTGCTCAGTAGCAGCACATTAAGAAGTTGGTTTCAGATTAGGATGCTAGAAATGAAAATTCATGGTCAAATGCTTAATTCAGCTATAAAAGAAGACAATGATGGACATAGATCAGCACCCAAGCTTATTTCCTCTGAAAACAATAATTTCATCAAATGACAGCTCTTACTGCTTTCCTGAGTTATGGTATTTGGGGCTGAAAATTATTTGTAATCCTCCCAAGTAAAATAAATTGTACATATATGTCATCATATCTTTTTGTTCTTAGAAATATCCAAATGATATTTCTGACCTGAAACTCAATAGCCTTCAAGGTGTCCGTGAGAATTACAACAAAAACAAGTTAAGGTCAGCCAGGCCTGATGGTGTATGCCCTTATCCTAGCACTCTGGGAGACTGAGGCAGGAGGATTGGGAGTTGAAGTGCAGCAACTTAGTGAGACCCTGTCTCAAATAAAAAGCGCTGGGGATATTGCTCAGTGCAAAGGCCCTGTGTCTAATACCCAGTGCCACCAAAAAAAAAAAGTCAAGGCCACTGATACACAGCCAAACAGCTCGTTCCTTATGGGGCCACGAGCTCTGCTCAGTCACTCAGGCCCAGCCTCTTCCTCACAGCGCTGTGCAGTGAGCAACTCTGCATGTAAGAGCAAGGCTTTGCTTCCAGCAGAATTCTGTCTATTACACATTAGACACTCGGCCTTTACCACAATCTCCCTGAGCCAGTCTCCCCACGTACAAAGTGAGGATAAAAGTGCCTATCTCAGAAGGTCATGGTGAGAATCTAAACGAGGTAACATGTACTTAATATACTGCCTGGCAGGTAAGTAAGGCCTCACTTGACACATGATGGTTACTATTAGAGGAGATATCCATCTGTCTACCTGGTATTTCCACTTCAATCTCAAACTTCTTTTTTTTGGTACGGGGGATCAAACTCAGGACCTTGCACTTTCAATCTCAAACTTAATGTAGCCAAAAATGAA
Source organism: Heterocephalus glaber (assembly GCF_000247695.1). The sequence continues at coordinate 8,615,288 of NW_004624814.1, read as the reverse complement.
GTCTTCATTTTCACTCTGCAATGTTCTCCCCTAGTGCTCTCTGCTTCAAGGAGTGGCAACTCAGTTTTCTCTGCTGATAAAATAAAAAATCTTGGGAATCATCCTTGAAGCCCCTTTTTTTCCTTCTCATATCCCAAATACCTCTTTAGCAAGTCTTATGAGCTCCATCTCCAAAATGTGTTTTTAACCTAACTGCTTCTACTACTCCAGCTACCTCGTACTCTAACCCACTGTATACCCTGACTTGGAATACAGCTCCAGATTCTTCCTATCTGACCTGTTTACTCTCTTGCCCCTCTTTATGAACTATTCTCTACACAATAGTTAGAGAGATCAGATTGCGTCATTCCACCACTCAAAACTGTCCATGGTTCATCTACTCCCAAAGAGTAAAAGCCTGTGACTCCCTTACTACACGATGCCACCTCCCTGCTGCCCTCCCTCTCCCCACGGTTCACACTGCTCATTCTTCTGCAACCACATTGGCGTTCCTGCTTCAGAATACTTCTTACCACATGCCATCTTGCTATTTATTTATTTTATTCCTCCCCACCAACAACTTCATGGTGTAAATTCCACAAAAGCAGGGATTTAGCCTGCTTATGCCCCCCATTTCATAAACAGCTTACTGTATTTGGTGACTACAATGAAAGACCTGCAATGAACATCTCACTCTAAGAAATAGATGGGCTTTGTGAAGCCTGGCCTTGAAGGAGTAAACTGAACACTGCAAATTAAAGCTTATTTTGTAAGTTCATCTTAAGTAAGTGCTCTTACATGGTTTGTCTCCTCTAAAACTCACGTTGAAATTTAATCCTCCTTCTGAAATATTATGAGGTGAAACAAGGTATGACCTATAAGAAATGATCAGAGCTCTGGCCTTATGAATAGATTAATCCATTCATGCAATTAATGTGTTAATAGATTAATGGCCTAATGAGTTATCTCAAGAATGGGTCTGCTGGGCCAGGGATTTAGCTCAGTGGTTCTGCCTCCTGCCTCGCAAGCGCAAGGTCCTGAGTTCGATCCCCAGTACCAAAAAAAAAAAAAAATAAGTCTGCTATAAACACCAGTTTGACTGATTTCCACATACTCTGTGTATCCACCCAAGTGATCCCCTGCACTACCTTTGGAATCTGTCAGTAAGAAAGTTATCACCACAAGTGGCCTCTAGACCTTAGCCCAGAACTATGAGCCAAAATAAACTTTTCTTTGTTACTTTTTCTGTGTGTGCGTGGGTGTGTGTGTGTGTGTGTTTGTGTGTGTGTGCATTAGTTACTGGGGACTGAACCCAGGGTCTTCATACCAAGCTATATCTCCAGCCTTTTTTTTTCTCTTTTTGAAACAGTTTCACTAAGTTGCTAAGCTGCCCAGTCTGGGCTTGAACCTGCAATCCTCCTGCCTCAGTTTTCCAGAATGCTGGGATTACAGGTGTATGCCATCACATCTGACTAAAATCTCTTTTCTTTACACCTTACCCAATCTGTACTGTCATGTTATGAGCAACAGAAAGTGGACTAAGATACTGTGTTTGTTTGGTAAGACTTAACCAATTAAACTTCTTTCACTAGTGAAAAATGAGGCCTACAGTGTAATGCAAAGTCACACAGCATTGTATGTGTTAGAGCCAGGATTCAAATAAGCGCTCCTACACCAGGTTTGTGTTTCTGCCCCTGAATCCCATATTCCATATGTTTGAAATATTTCTATAATTACATAAATGAAATGTCTATAAATTAAATTCTAGATCCAAATGGTCAACTAAGGATTCTGACAGAAGAGATTTGATTTGATGTGTATAGTTTACTTAAAATCTTTGACTTTGGCTTTTGATTGAATAAGGTATACTAATATAAATAATAAAAGAGTTGTAGATAGTCCATGTCCCTATCAGTGTTAAACACTTTACAAAGGTTGGCACAGTAAGTCCTTACAACTGTCTTCCAAAACATTATTATTCCCATTTTGTAGTGGCCAGGGATTTAGCTCAGTGGTTCCCCCGCCTGCCTCACAAGCGCAAGGTCCCAAGTTCAATCCCCGGTACCAAAAAACAGAAAAAGAAAAAAGGAAGTTATACAGTTAACATTTAGGATAAATATTTATTTAGATTTATAAGGATTTTATTCTTCCACTTCCCTGAAAATGAGATACATATTATAGTATTTTGAGAGTTTTTACTACAATCTTAATAAAGCTCACACTAATTTACAAAATATGCCACAAATAGATATTTCTGCCTTTAATTAAAAGAGCAAAAATTTTAAAATGTCTCTGGAGAGATGCTGAGTTTGGGTTATCAACACATTTCAAAGTATCTTTTTTTTTTTTTTTTTAATAAAAGCCATGTGAAAGCCAAGTGTAGTGATATATGCCTATAATTCTAGTACTTGGGAAACTGAGAGAGGAGGATTACAAGTTTGAGGCCAGCCTGGACTACACAGTAAGACTCTGTCTCAAAGCAAAACAAAACAAAAGAGCCATGTGGAGCCGTGAGAGGTTTGTGCTCTCTTACTCAGAAATCCACTACATCAGCATCAACGCTATGAAGATCTGAAATAGAAGAGTTATGGTAGGCCTAAAGCGCTTCTTGTCAACATGTCAATTAACAAAACTAAAGACAGACAATGCCAAAACAGAAAACATGCTGGTAAGTGGGTCACCAAAGTAGTCGTGGATCAGGAGGCATTCCTCATGGTTCATCTTAGAATTCTAGAGACTGAAAATACAGAGAAAGTGGGACAACTCTAGAGCCTAAATGACATACAGTCTCTTCCAAAGAATGCTGAGTAATGTAACTATGTTACTTCAACGTCAACAGCAAAGTATACGATTCAAGCAGCATTTATATTATTTAAAATTCCTAAGAGGGGAGAAATGTCGTATTGGCAACACACTGTTTAAGATAAGGGCCTTATTATCTAAGCCTTTATCTTAAACATTATGTATGGCCCATATGTAATCCTAAAGAAGTTGGTGAGTTACTGAGGGAGAGTGAGTTGGGGGCGGGGAGGAACTCACGGGAAGGAATATTCTCGAACTAAACGGTCCGTAAAGATTTCAGACATCCTCTTTAAATTAGGCAATAGAGTCTACAGTGGGTGCCGAGAACAAAAAGGGGGACAAAAGAAAATGAAGCCCATCATTTATTTCTTTTAATTGCTATACACTGCCTGGCAGGTTAAATATGAGGGTCCCACAGGTTTCTCCCCACACACTCAAAAACAAAATGCGACCCAGAAGAAATAAGGATAGTTTAGCTTAGATTAGCTTTTTTCTTTTCTTTTCTTTTTTCTTTTCTTTTCTTTTTAATTTAAGCATTCAACAAAGGAAACTGCAGGAGACCAGGGACTCAGGAGAATGACTTCAGGGCTTCTTTTATCTGGATTCAGGAAAGAGCCAAGCTTCAGCCACTCTGCCTGCCTGCCTGTGCCTACAAATCTTCTGCAACAAGGGAAAGCTATACTTATATTTTAAATCTAGGGCTGAATATAACCCGATAGGGAAAAGCAGCTTGGCATTTTCAGGGTTCATATTTATAACTCAGAATTAGAATATATTCTGGTTTGGACTAGAAACTCTAATCTTGGAAAGGTTTGGTTTGGTTTGGTTTGATACCATAGATCATAAAAAAAGAGCTCTGCATCATGAGAGTGATGACCTAAATTCCAGTGCCATATGTGCCATTAATAGCTGGGTTAGGGGGCAACCTCACAGAGCCATTCAGGTTACAATAAATTGTTAGGGTATATCCTAAAATCTCTAAGATTCCTTGCAGCTCTAAGAATCTACGAATGTTTATTTAAGAAGAGTGGTGTGAAAGAAATCCATGTGAGCCACAGATGTAAGCCTCAAGTGTGTAATTTTAAGTTTTCTAGGAGTTACATTAAAATTTAACTGATTAAATCCATTTTAACATATTGTATTTAACACAATAATATCAAACTAGTATGACTTCATGTAATTGCAATTATATACTATGAATGAGACATTTTACCTTTTTTTCTTGGTACTAAATCTTCAAATCTGGCATGGTTTGAATTTGCATTTTCAAGTTTGGTACAACCTTTGCACCAAATCCTCAAATTTATGTTATATCTTAACTTGGATTACCTACATTTCAAGTGTTCAGGTGATGGATATCTAATGGCTAATGTACTGGACACTGTAGGTTTAGAGGGCTTCAATTTTTCTTACCTGAAGGTAAATATGATTTTTTGATTTTTTATGAATATATGAATATATATCTTTATATATTAAAGTATTTTTTAATTAAAGTATTTTTTATATTACATATTTACCTTCAAAGTGAGAATCCACTTAAAGCAGCACAACTATTTATCAAAAGGTTAGGTTCAATATATTCAGGAAAGACATGACCAAGAAAGAAAAGACTGGTCTTTTGAAGAGAATTCCCCATGGAAAGACACAAAAGGACACTGTGTTACAGAAACAGGAAAGTTAGACATAAATGGTTCATGCCATCTTCTGGCCTGGTCCACAAAATTGACCCACACAATCTTCCACTCTCCCTCTTCCCTTGTCTACAGATGGACAATATCCATCTGTGGTCTTTGTGGCCTTGAGAATAATGGAGCCACTAGGTCAGGGGTCCTTAACCTGGAGTCCAAGAGAGTTCAGCGGATAGAATTCAGAAGGTCTAAAAGTTGAAAGGGGGAAAATATTATCTTTATTTGTATTATCCTGCAACTACAATTGCTTCTTGGCCTTTTGGCTAAGATCAAGTGAATCCTCCAACTATAATTCAGCATTTTCTTCTATTAGTATAGACAACAAACCACTGTAGGACTGGAGATTTAGCTCAGTGGTGCCAATGCCTGCCTCCCAAGCATAAGGTCTGAGTTCAATCCTTGGTACCGGAAAAAAAACACAACACTGTAGAATTAGCACTACATGTGACTTTGTCACCAACAGAGCTCACAAATGTTTTCATTCCACAGTTCAGTTGCTGTGTGTCTTAGAATAGCACTTCTTCAAGTGACAGTAGCTATCAAACTCAAAGCAAGACCTTGTCACTGAATGCATTAAAAAGAAGTGCATATCTTATGACAGCAGAAATTTTCAAAATATTTTGATAAAAGCATTTCACTTCAGTAAATTGGTTTCTTTTTTTTTAATCCTGTGGTATTGTTGAGATTTCTGTTTTTAGTTTTGATGTATTTAAAAATGTATTTCTGAGAAGCGGTCCACAGGTTTCACCACACTACTAAAAGGGTTCATGACACCATGCACTTGGGTGAAAAGAGTTGAGTCTCCAACCACCCCTATGCTCATTCACCAAACCCCACTGAATCACACTGGATCCCTGACATCTGAGGGATTTTTGTTTCTGCTGTTAGCCCATGCTAACAGACCACTGGAATCTGGCTTTAGGCCACTACCCGTTGGTTACCACTACAAGCAGACTCCTTGTATCACAGACAGTAACGTGCGGGTAAATGGGGTCTCAAAGAAAAAGTCTTCTACCATGACTTCCACTATGGCTGTTTCCAATGTGAGATCAGAGAACTCAGGAAGAGATGCCCAGAGCTGGCTCTTGGCATATCCCTGGGATAGCACTGTCCCATGGCCGTTCTTAGAAAGGTGTCTTCCTACTGTCTTTCCCTGGTTTGCAGGGAGGAGTTGTAGAACCTTGAAAATAATAACTTAAAGATTTCTTTTTAAACGATTGTTTCTGACTCTTTCATAATGAATAAATAAAGCAGAATACCTTACATGCAGTAATTTGTAAATTCAACAAGCTGTTGAAAAGAATCTAATTAGTACTAATTACAATACTAGAGTGTCCCAACACATTATAATGCCATTGCTTCTGTAGAGGCATTGTGTTTAAACACTCAAACATTAATTAGTCTACAGAAAAAAATGTGTGAAATAGGTATTTGGCAGTATGTGAAAGCCAATTATTTACTCTGTGCAGGCCTGATGCCATTGCTGATAGTAAAACAAATTGATTAGCATAATAGCAGGACTGGGAAGTCTGGAACTCACATAACATTCATTATGTTATGCATTTCTGAACTCTTTTGATTTCACCACTGGTGCATTACTGCTGCCCCCAATTTGCATATGAGAAATCGAAGGCAGCCAGTTCACAGATTCAAAAGCTACAGAGAATCCAGCTTCAGATTCAGCATGTCTTCAGGAGATTTCAAATTTGCAAGCTCCATTATTTAGCCTTTTGTGCCTTTCTACTCAAATATAAATATTTTCCTATAGAATGAAGAAGTTGCCTAAAGGGATAATTTTCTTTAAGATAAAATGGCATGCAATGCCACTCTCATCTACTGATAAATTTCATATTATGTCTTGCTAACACTTAGATAAATTTTATTTCTGGATTAAGCTATTTATAATTTACCATCTCATCCACTGAAAATATTCACTTCAAAAAATAACCAGAAAATTTAGAATTAAGATATGAAGTCAAAGCCGGGTATTTAGTGGCGCCACCACCTGCCTCACAAGCACAAGGTCCTGAGTTCGATCCCCAGTACCTCCCCCTGAAAAAAACAAGATATGAACTCAAAGGTTTAGTAAATGCTTCCACTTATAACGAGGATAAATTGCAGGTTTGGCTCATTTGAAGTACTAAGACACTTCTCAAACCCTGTCAAGGTGATACTCCTTTCCATTAAAGAAAGAGATATGTGAACATGGAATTTCTGGAAGAAAAACCTAGAATTTATGGAATTATCCTCTTCCCTTTACTCTGAGACATTAACTTCCTGGGCACATAGTAAACATTTGATAAATGTTAGCTTTTACTCTGATTATTATCTTTCCTGAGGCTGGGAGTTATTTTTAATTAAGAATTGACAACTCAGTTGATTTACACAGGTCTTACTTATACTCCAGATTTCTTATTTACTTTAAGTTTTAACAGTGCATTCCAATTATTGTTACCCATTAAATCTTTCTCTCCAACATAACCATTTTAAATATTTATGTTCCAGATATTATACATTTGCTATTGTTGCTAATAAAATTTATCTCTGTTCTAAGCTTGTGTCTGCTTTGCTTGGGCAATTATTCAGACATATCCACCTAACACATTCAGCATGACTTACATAGGAAATAATTCTTTAAACAAACACATTCAATCCAAATTTGGAAAGCCTCTAATTTCTTTTGAGCTATCAAAGAAATTGTTACTTGTTCTCTGTGAGCCCCAGAGTTAAGGGAAAAGGACCACTATTAAAAATGTCCTTTCTAAAAGGTCACGCATGATTTTCCTTCATTTCTGAATTGGCTCTGCTCATCTGCCCTGGCCCCAGACCAGTCCAAGTGTCTCAACAGCTCTGTGCACATCCATTTCGCTAAGGGTGCTCTGCATCTCTTCCACATCTCTTGAAAATGTTGGTAGTGGGTTAGTACATTCTCTCTCAAGGGTGAGTGTGTGTGTGGTATTGGGAACTGAATCCAGAGGCACATTACCATCAAACTACATCCTCAGCCCCTCTTATTTTTTATTTTGAGACAGGGTCTCATTAAGTTTCCCTGTGTGTCTCTAAACTTCTGAACCTTCGGACTCAGCGCCAGAGTAGCTGGGATTATAAGTATGCACCACTGCACCTGGCAAGGGGTGAATCTTGACTGGTCTAACCAAACCATGATCATTCCATACTTTCGTCAGTGACGGCTTAGAAAAGAATGTGTGATGTAATTTTGATCACTGAGAGTTTGGGGATGTCTATGAGAAAGGGATCTGGGAAAGGTTTCTTTGCTCTTATAAAGAGGGTTGAAGAACAGATGATTTTCCAATCCCCAATGAATTAATGAATCCTGGCAATGGGCATCTGTGGCTACTAACATTACAAAAGGAGAGACAACCAGATATCATGTGCCATCAAGTGAAGAACGCAGCACCACCTATAATCTTGACCAAAAAAACCTGACTTTTGAGTGTGATCAAGCCTCACTAGCCTCTGTTCATTTGTACAAAATATAGGAGAAATGTGTGGAACTACACTATGAACTCCAGACTGCAAAATTCCACATGGCAAACAGCCTAGATCCCTCAACAGATAATGTGAAAGTAAAAGAGATACACGGGAAAACTGTAGATTAAAAAAAGACTTGAAAGACAGGGTTTTTTTAAGTGCATAAGACTATAGTGTTTTAAAATGCACAGGAAATAGGAGGAAGGCATTATTATAAAATCTAGGATTAGTGGTGTAGTAGTCTGTGTCTGGGGTAGCCCCTAAATAACACACCTCCTGGTCAACACACCTCCTGGTCTTCATGCCTGCGTGTAGTCCCCTCCTCTGGAATTTGGGCTATCCCTGAGACTGGCTTTAACCAACAGAATGTGACAGAGTAATGCTGTACCCCTCCAGACACAAGCTCTAAGAAGCCCTAGAAGCTAGAAAGCTTCCTAGAAGCTTCGGAATTCTTGTAAACCCTGACCCATTGTTTAAAACATCTGATAGTCTACTGGAGAGATCACATAGAAAAGCCACCTGGGAAGAGAGAAAGCCTTCTCAGTTAAATGCAGCCATCAGCCGATCCAGCAGCTGCATCCAACCATAGGAACAACCACCAGCAAATCTACCAGTAGAACCACCCAGTGGAACACAGTCCAGATAGCAGAATTGCAAGCAAATAAATACATAAGGGCCAGTATCATTGGAGTGGTTTGTTGGGCACTAACAGGTAACTGAAAATAGGGGTTAAAAATTTTAAAAGAGACAAGTGGGTCTAGAATTGCGGTGGGCATGTGGAGGCTTCTATCATGGCCAGTGAGGTTCCTTCTATTTCTTGACCCATGTGATGTGTACACAAACGTTTGCCTTACAATGATTCATCTATGCATCTATTTTGTGTGGTTTTGTGAACCTATGTTTTATTTTAAAATAAAAAGTTTTTAAGAGGAAAAAGAAAAAATATCCACATGGTTTGGCATAGAAACATTTATTTTTTGTTGTTGGTGGTGGTGGTTTTGTTTTGTTTTTTTGAGTCAGGGTCTCCCTTTGTAGTTCAGGCTGGGCCTGAACTCACTGTATAGCCCAGGCTGGCCTCAAACTTGTGGCGATCCTCCTGCCTCAGCCTCCCGAGTGCTGGGATTACAGGCATGCGCCACCACGCCCGGCTGAGACATTTATTTTTCTTCCCAAATTCCTTCAGACTACAGACTTTTAAAAGATCACTTCTGGGCTCCCAGCAACAAGTGCTTATTTCTTCTAATCCGATAGACTCATTCTACACAACACCAAGCATAACAATATAAAATTCATTGGGTCTTAGACCTTGAAATTTGCAAAACTGAATTAATTGCTTTCACATCTCTAAAACTTTTACTCTTTCCTCTAAGAAAAAGTAAGCTGTAACCCCCAAAAAGGTACTTTTCAATAAAGCTTCCTTCCATTTCTTATTGGCAGCAATTTGTTAGTTTCTTTTGTAAATGAATTTTCCAGTTTCAAAGAACAAATTCTATACTGCATTTTGGGCTTTGTTTGGTTGTGGGAAGGAGTATGTTTTAGTTTGAAACTGTTAAAATGTTAGCTTTTGCGTCCTATGTTTTACCAAAGTGCTTTAAACAGCCTAGCCTATAGGCAGATGAATTGTGCTTTTATTCTTGTGTTTATCTTTCAATTATATTTTTATGTTAACGTCTGACTTCATTTCCCATTTCACAATGTTGCTACATGGACCTTGCTTCTTAAGAGTGACATTACCTAGCTTTACTGGAAAAAAATTTAATTTCTGATATAATTCACACTGCATATTTTGTAAAACTTTCACAGCATATTCATTTTAATTAAATTAGAAATTACTACAAATTGCACTTTTGCTGTTGACTGACTGTTAATCCAGTTCAGACCTTCCCAAAGATTACAACAGTAAAACTACAGTTAGCTCAGTAGTCCACAGCAAAAAATAAAATAATGGAAATTACTATTGTCACCTTAATAGTTACTAGACCACGTTTGGTAATGTGGTCCTCTTGCAGCCGAGCACAAGGAAGGGTTTCGTCAAGACCAGGTCCTCATTCAGCACAGATTCTGGGTCCACTGAAGCTTATACAACATCAGAACCTTCAGAGACAGGGCCACTGTTCCTCCCATAAGTAATAGAGGAAATGTTCATTTGTTTCAGTCTACTATCTCTACTTTTTCTTTCTGATTGAATGCAAAAATGTCTCAATTTTTGGGCAGGGGATTTAGCTCAGTGGTTCTGCCACCTGCCTCGCAAGCGCAAGGACCAGAGTTCGATCCCCGGTACCAAAGAAAAAAAAAAAAAAGAAAAACGTCTCAATTTTCAAAATTTTATATGGCACTGTGACATTCAATTTGAACTTCCTAAAGAACTTTCCATTCCCAAAGTCTTGGTTTCTATTCATGAAGATCTAAGAAACAGATGGTAATTATCAACTCAGGGAAATCCCAGTCTGCAGTAGTGTTCCTTATTCAAAACTCCCACTACTAAGAATATAAAATAATCAATGTTTGGGCTGGGGATTTAGCTCAGTTGTTTCGCTGCCTGCTGCGCAAGCAGAAGGATCAGAGTTCAATCCCCAGTACCAAAAAAAAAAAAATAATAATCAGTGTTCATTTGTGCATTGTTTGTGCTGAAACCTCTCCCTCCTCTTTTCTCCATCTCTCTTACTCTCACCAAGAAGCTATAATTCCTCATTTTTTAAATGAGGAACTGGGACAAATACTAATAATATAGTCGTTACCCACTTTCTAACTTATTTATATTAATTTTTCTTAAAAGAGATCCAATAAGGTGGTAGTTAGTGTACTGGCTAGGATACTTGGGGACACAAATAATAGTAGAAAATTATATTAGTTAGCGTAAAGTTTGTCTGTGGATAATAGTAATACCACAAATAACACTGGCTTTAATAAGATAGAAGTTTATTTTTCTCTTACTAAAGTCCAGAGGTAATTAGTTCAGAGCTGTTACGGAGGTTCAACTATGTGACTTCCACAGGAACCTTGGCTTCTTTGGCCCAGCCACCCTCAACTCTATGAACTCCTTCTTCATGGTCCAAGATGGCTTCCCCAGGCAAGTTGACAGCCAAGCCAGCAGTTTTCGGGACAGGACAAAAAATATCACTCCCTTCCCTTTTAATGTCATTTTCTCAAACAGCACACAACACTTCTACTTACATCCCATTGGCAAAAACTCAGTTGCAAGAAAGCTGGGAATTATCTTTATTATGGGAGTTCACGTGAACAACTAAAATGTGGAGCTTCCATTGATGAAGACAGTAGGACAAAGTGGTTTGAGGATAGCTAGCATTCTTTACTACTAAACTCAAAGGAGACTTAGAATCTCACAGAACAAGAAGTATCCAGGGGCAATGCAAGCAGGCTATCAGCTCTAGTTTCTCTTTGCAGTACTCTAAGTATCACCTTTGTCTTTTAGCTAGTTTCCCTCTGCTTGTTAATATTAAAAACAGTCAAGTGTGATGGAGCAGGCCTGTAATTCCAGCACTGGGAGGCTGAGGCAGGAGGGTCACCAGGTTCAAGGCCAGTCTATATAATGATGCCCTATCTAAAAGAAAAAAAGTTTAAAAACAGTTCATGAATCACATTAAGAAACAGTGAAGAAGGATGTTGGGTTGACATCCAACCATGTCTAGCTTTTTCATCACAATGTACTGCCATTACTAGACAGATAATATGTACCATAAAATACACAGTCAAAATTATCCGGATAGATCAGACCAGCTCTTATGTCCATCTCTCACCAACAAATGATAACTGAATAAAAAGCAGGTCTGTGGACTAGTTCTACACATCTAGACTGTGCAGACCTCACACAGGTCCAGTTCCCACTCTCCACCTGGGCCGTGGGGACTTCACTGAGACACTGTCATCAGCACACAGCCACCTAAGTCACCCTTTACTACCTGAGAGAAGCACATGTGGTTTCTAAGGCAAAATTCTTTTTTTTTTTTTTTGGTACCAGGGATTGAACTCAGGTCCTTGAGCTTGCACAGCAAAAATTCATTTTTTTATTTTATAATTATTGATGAGTTCAGAAGAAGCCACTGGGCCCTTTACAGTGTGTGGTTGACTGTGCAATCGTGAATCCAGGGAAAGAACAATTTTCCCAACTATTTGCTGCTAGCAAGCCTAGAAGGGAAAGAACAATATTCCTTAACTATCTGCTGCTAGCAGGCCTAAAAGTGTCCACTGGCCCCAATCAGGATCTGTGTACCACCACTCTCAGCTGCAGCCCTGACTTTCCAGTTCTTTTATGACCCGCTCTTTACAGGGCTTGTTATATGGGAGAGTTTCAGGTTTGTTTCCTTTTTGATTTATTAAAAATTCAACAGTAACTTTTAAAAGGAAATAAAATGATTGCTTAAACAGGAAAACACATAGTGTGCGTGTGTGTGTGTGTGTGTTTAAATAAAGGTCAATTTTAGCCATGCCAAAAGTTTTAAAAGAAAAAAAAAAGCAGCATAAAAGGAGCATCTTAAATTGGTCTTTTGATGCCTGGATTGTATAAGTTTTCTTCCTCATTAAAGGAAAATCTTTTGAGATCAATGTTAAAAGCATCTCTAAAGACTGACAGATGATGTGGTTACAAGTTGGGCTCAGTACCATTTATTAATAGAAGCATCTTATCACTGGAAGTTACTGAAAGTCCTCTAGAAACAATCCTAAAAAATTATTACCTTCTAAGAAATACAAGTGTGATCACAATCTTCAAAACTAATTCCTTTAAAAATTAAGTAACTCCTTAACACATCTGGTATCTTTTTACCTAGAGATTGACGAAACACCAAGAAAAAGTATATTTTCAAAACAGCCACATGGTACAGATCACGATTAACACAAAATTTTGAGGCAGACAAAGTAAACGGTAGCTGTTAAATGCTTCATCTAAAACTGTTGATTGACTCATTAGCATACTGGAAGTATAGCTGCTTAAAATACATCCAAAGTACAGCTTAAAAACCGCAAAGTATATAGACTAGTTATTTTCCTTGTTAGCAAAGTATATCAGACTCAAAAGAAAGTCATTGCTTCAGCTACAGGAATTTTTGAACCCATATTTCACTTACGAGAAACAGGTCAAAAAATTGAGTTTAAACTTTACCATCCTACCTCCAATTGCTTTGCTTACAACAAAAGCCTGAGAATATATACAGGCTAAAAGATGAATAGAGGAGCAAAGGCAGGATTATAGTTTTGTTCAGACCTGAGGCTTCAAACCATCAAGAAATCACAGCCCCATGATCATCATTTGCTCACGCATGAGCAATTCACAACACCATGCGTTTTTCCAAGGTTCTTTTCTCTTTTGGCAAGGCTACTGCTCTCACACGAAGCAATGTTTCATTTCTTCTGGAGGTATTTTAACTTTAACTCTTCTCTTTCCTCTCCCACAACACATACCTAAAAAGTGCCCTTCCAAATATAGAGAGGAGATAAATGTATAAAAATCTGGTGTTGTCATGAGTGTCACACAATCAGCTCTAGTTTTAGCCATTCAAATGCATTCGTGAAAAGTTTGTCATGTGCCCTACCTTGTATTTTTATATATGCAGTACTGTAACTAGGTTTCAGAATAAAGAACAGAATACATTTTCCTACGTGACTACAATACTTGCACCAGTCATAACAACTGTCATGACCTTGAAGACTTCAAGCCAAATTAATGCCTCCATTGCTGGACTTCAGATGATGGGCTATGAATGGGTTTTCTTCCACCTTAAGTGTTCCTAAACTTTCCAGTAAAACCAAGTCTTACAGTGTGATAAATAATTTTGCTAACAACCATATACAAACTTTTTCTTACCGTGTTCTGCTACATCTCTCAGCCCTACATACCAGTGAAAACAAGCATACAGCCAAATTCTTAAGACTGGGGAAGGCTTGGTTGGCTAAATAAAACATCCATCTTTTTCTCCTTTTAATAAACAACAGCAAGGGGATATGTGTCCAAGTTCTATCCCCTAATAGTATGGGTTACTGATAACCTTTTACCTCCAGGAGGACGAAAGAAGGAATCTGGAAAATCAGTGACAGTACACTGCGTTTTAAGTGCCCTGACTTGACATCCTTTTAAAATAGTTTTAAATATTGCAGTGACTGAAAACAAATATGGAACAAAGGCACCAAACAAATGTTGACCTCTTAAGAACTAAGATGTACATGAGGTATTAGGAATAACTTGACTATTTCTTTAAAGAATTGGAGTAAACTAGCTTAATAACTAATTTAAAAGGTATTTCTGAAGTCACTGTGGTGGGGGGGAGGCACACATACACTAAATTCACAAGATAACCAAATGTCAGGTAGTAGTGAGGGTAAGTTTCAGGTTAGAAATCCACCGAGAGATAAAGAGTCATGACTTCCTGCAGTTTCAGTTCAATTTGGTGTTTTTCTTCTGCCTCTACATCTTCACTGAGTAACTATCTCTGTCGATCTCCCAAAACGAAGTTTCTCTCCATCTGCAACCTGGGCGACTGTTACAAAACACACCAAGGTTCCTCTTTTGCTTCCCCACCCACCCCACCCCCGGCTCCGAGGAGGGAAGGGAACCATACAACCTGGAAACGCAACGATACTGTCCTTTCTGTGTCTGATGAAATCGTCCCGCAAGCGGTATGAGTTCAAGGGAAGCTAAGGTCCGCACCGCAACCCGGCTAACATTGCACGGAGGGAAATTCTGCTTTACAGAGCGGGAATCCCCCCGGGAACTCTCTGGAAACAAGGGATCTTCCCACTATTATTTGCAGAAACTGCTCAGAATTAGGTTCCGAGCCAGGTACCAGAGGAGAGGTGTTTCCGGGAGGGAGCAGAGCGGACGCCCGGGCGGGTGGAGCCGAGCGGGCGAGTCGCCGCTCCCAGCATCCGGCACCTGCCGGTTCCAAGCGTCCCGTGGCGCTTCCCAAACATCCCCTCCCGGGCCCGGGCCCCCGGCCTCTGGCCCCAGCTCCCGAGTCTACGCAGGAAAGCTGGGGCGCGAGGCTGAGCCCCGGCCCCGCGGCGGCAGTACCTCGGATGTAGGCGCACTTGCCCTCGTCCAGCTGGCTGGAGGCGGAGCCGCCCATGGCCGCGAAGCCGCCGGGTAGGACCCACCGCGCCTCACGCCCCGCTGCTCGCTCCCGAAGGCTGAGGCGGCCGGGAACCCCGCTCCGTAATTAAAGGGCAAACTTCCTCGAGAGGCGTCGCCTGCTAGGGCGCCTCCTCCCGGCCCGCGGCCTGCTAGGCTCTGTGGGCTGGCCCGGGGCGGCCTCCCGCCTCCCGCGCTTCTGAGCCCCGGGCTGTGTGACCACGAGGCCTCCCCGCTCCTTCTCCTCGCCGACTTTTGTCTCTCCGCACCAGTTGTGGGGAAACAGAGAAACATCTTGGAGAAAGCAGACCGTTTGCCAGGTGGCCTCTGAGAGCGGGAACCTTCCCACTCATCCCCCAGGTGGGCCTCGAGATCCCAACGCTGAAGGGGACAGGGGGATGGGGCGAGTAAAAAGAATTAGGATGCGTGATGTTCATGCACCAACTCCCCACGATGAATGTGATCATATGTACTACAAACGTGTACTAATAAAATTTCTTAAATTTTATTTTTTTTAAAAATCCCATTGTTTTGCTCGCTTTCCTATACAAGAAGAACCAGTTGTCAAGCACCTCCTGAGAACCTATTAGAAATGCAAAATCTCGGCGCCCTCCCCTTCCACCCCTGCGCGCGCGCGCTCACACACACACACACACACACACACACACACACACACACACACACACGCAGTGCTGCGCCCCAGTTAGAAACTGGGGGGCGAGGGGGGCAGTCTGTTTTCAAAGGCCCTCCAGGA